>JANHGL010026224.1:0-44250 GCA_024611195.1 Ceyx melanurus | reverse complement strand
TCTGGGTGCCCCTGCTCTGGCAGGGGGGTTGGACTAGATGATCTTCTAGGTCCCTTCCAACCCCTGACATTCTGTGACTGTGACTCTGTACCTGTTTCCACCTCAGAAAGGTGCTGGCATTGCCGAAAGCAGCCCTCCCTGCAGCTGTGAGAAGGGTGTGTGTTCAGCTTCTCATCTCAGATATTTGCATGAGGCTGGTTTCCTCTTGGCCCCAGTGGGCAGAGGAGCATCTTTCTCTCACTTCTCTCTTTTGTCATGATCTATAGAAGTGAAGTGCAAAAGGGCAGCAACGAGGCTCTGAAATCCTGACACTTTGACTCATCTTCATGAAAAGTTATTGGTGTCAGTGCAGCTCCAGCTGCTCACTTCCCCTCCCAGCCTCTTTAATTTCTGTTCCTTTGCCACGCTCGATGATAAACAATAATGAGCTTTTACATTCCCTTGCTATCTACTTTATGTCTGGCAGTCCCAGGAAAACATATACACACCCATACGTACATATACATACGCCGACGTGCCATTTATCAGTTCACTTCTGGAAAATAAAAAAAATTTGATATCTGCTCTGAAGATGTATAGGTTGTGGCCTTCAGCCTTGCTGGCTTTTAAAAGGCTAGCAGTGATAGATACTGTAATAGCTTTTACTAGATTAACATAAAAACTTCGGTGCTGAAGAGCTTTTTCTTCTTTTTTTTTTTTGTTTTTTTTCTGTGCCAAAGAGCGTGGTTTGCACTCTGCATTTGTTAACCCAATAAAGTTGTGTTCTATGTGGCACCTTAAATTCCCTGTTTCCAGCACAGAGCAATCTGTCTCTGTGTATCACACTCCCAGCCTCCACATCTGAGCACTTCTGAAGAGATTGCCAAGGAAAATGTTGTGAACACTGCTCTCCATTCTTGCTCACTGCAACTTGGTTGAATTTGCTTAGTTTTACACCTATTATAGCTCAAAGGCTTTTTTTTTTTCCCCCTCTCCCCTGCAGTGTTGCAGAAGCAGCAAAAGTAGCAGAGGATGGAAATCTTCAGACCAGCTCACCACTTTCTCCCTTTAAACTGCTAAACAGAAACATTAAGGTCTCAAAGTTTTATTTTTCTCAGTGTTGGGGATTTTATTTATTATTTTTTTTAATCCCTGGCTACTGCACTCAAAACACCTCACCTGTATCAGCAGCTTTAGTCACCCTGGTAATGCAGATTGCCAGGTAAGATACTTGGAGTGAGCCTTCTGTAGGGGTTTCTTCTAACATCAAGAGTACAGAAAATTTCAAGTTAACAATTGACTTCACTCTCTCATTTGAGTTTTCATTTCCCCCAAAAGGCAGGAGCGAAAAAAAAAAACAAAAACAAATAAGAGAAAAGAAAAAAGAAACAAATTTCTTATTGCATGGAAAACGCCCGAGGGGAACAAACTAAATTCAGCACTAACTTGCAAAGGCAGATTTTCAAGTTGCAAAATCAGAGTGTAATTTGGCCCAATATTTTATTTCAGAGAAAAAAAACAAACCCAAAACAACAAACCCAAAAACAAAAATAACAGGACATGTTTTTTCCTGCCTGGGAATTATTGTTAAAATGAAAAATGAGTTTTCACAGACAGAAAAGTATCGTTGCTGCAAGCAAGCATGAACAATGTGCAATCCTGGTCGTGTGTAAAGCCCCAGGAGTAGCCAAAACCCCCAGTTTTCTGGGCAAGCTGGAGATGCCCAGTTTGGGAAGCTGCTCCGTGCCCCACGCCAGCTCTCCTTGCCAGTGCAGACTGGAAATTGCTCTCCCTGAAACAACAGCTACCTCATTTGTAGTGGTGAATAACTAATGATGTATGAGTTTAAATCCCAGCAACACTTTGCTGGCTCCTGCTTTTAATTAAACCTGCCTGGTAAAGATGTGGGAAGTGGGGATTTGATGGGTGTGATGCTGAAGCCGCAGCCTGTGGCAGCAGCAGTGGTACCCTGGGTGGGCTGGCATGGGTGCACCTGGCAGCACCCTGGTTTCTTCTCCTAAGCACACATGAATTCAGAGTCCTGTCAAGCAGAGCTCACTACTGTGGTAATGGGATGCCTCAATCTAGAGCCACTCATGATGAGGCAGCTCGTGGTCAGAATCTGGCCTCAGAGCTCCTCTGCACCAAGGGAGCAGGAAAAGCATGAGCTGGGAAGTTAATGATGGCTTAAAAATGCATGTTAATCAATATGATTTTTTAAAATTCTGGCTTTTTCTTGCACCATCACAGGTACACAGATGGCAAGAGGGCTGGTCAGAGGTGCAGCTGCCACCTCCTCCCCTCCTGCCACGGCCATCACTTCTGCCTTTGCCACCCCTGCACAGCCAGGAAAGAAAAAGCCCCACACGTTACAACACAACGTTCTGTGCAACAGCAGCTTGGACATTGTCCAGGCATTACAGCAGAGATTCCCAGGGGCCTAAAGCAGATCTGAGCACCTTCCTACCACTGAAGCCTCTGTGTAGGAAAATCCAGAGCAATTCTGACCCAGGGTCCACAGCTCTCAGGGGGGAGGAGGCTGAGTTTTGGCATGCGGAGTCTCCAGGCGATTCTCTATCTGCTTCTGAATTTGTTTTGCAGTTGCAGTATGTCTCTGTCCATGTGCCATTAAAAGCTCAATTCTTTTATTCACACACACACGCCCCCCCCTCCAGACCCCCCTGCCTTTTTAAAACATCATGTTTATGCAAGTGGACAGGAGGCTTTCATATCTGGGTCACACGTTTGCTGGAGGTCATTGAAAGGCTACAAAATGGAGCATGCCTAATTCTGCTATTTCAGAAGTTTTCTCACATGTACTCAAGACAATTATGCCTATTAAATGAGTTCATTAAATTTCAGAAATCCTTTGAAATTCTGACATATCAAAAATAGATGCTGAACTCCTTTCACTTCTTCTAACAGCTCCTACAAATGCTCTAATCTGAGGAGGTGCTGGGGACCAGAGCTTGGCTGCCTGTGACGTGGCCAACGTATTAAGCGTGTCCTGTCTCAACTGCAAGCCAAATAAATTAAGTAAATCAAACAGAGCACCAAGGTCCATTAAGTGACCTTTTGCATCATTGCTGTCATTGGCCCAAGAGTATAATTCAGAGACATGGCATAAATGTCACTGATGGTCTCTAAGAGTCTGAGGTTTGCAAGAGGATGGGACGTGCAAAGTATTTCCAGAACCAAGAACTGCCTCAGTGCTGAGCTGTGAACTTCAGGGCTGCAAAAGGAAAGGAAAGTCAGGAAAGGACAGGCAGGCTCCTTATGTCCTTGTCAACTCCTCCAGGGGCTGCTGAATGGGACATCCTGACCTCTGCCCTCCCACAGGAGCACAGGGACTATAGAAGGACGTTTCTTAGGCTAACACACGTGGAGAAAGAGGCCACAAGTGAACCATGGAGCATGGGCAGAACCAACCAAATTCAAAGGTGCTGAGCATCAGTAACTCCCTCATGAGTAAACAGGAGCTGTGGGTGCTCAGCCACTGCAATAATATCCCACAAATGCTTAGATGCCTCACAGTAATACTTTCTTGTAAGGAATACCGCAGTACTTTTATTTTTGCACTGCTAATAATACGCAGACATCAGGTCAGGGCATCCAAAAGTTCTCTGAACCTACAAAGAAAGAAATACTCTCAACTATTGCTTTGGGTAGCACGCCTCAGAGCAGCACTCTCTGTATCCACTGGAGCAAATTGGAAATTAAAATGTACACGAGATGATAGCTCATTAAGGAGTGTTTCTTTCCGGTGGGTAAGAGAGCATTTATCAGAGTTGGCCCACACCAACAACCAGCTTTGGACAGAAGCCACCTTGACTAATGAATGGGAGGGCCCAGTTGTTAATCACTCTGAGATCTCTTATCAATTGATTTGGGTGACATACAGTAGGTTTTCTTCTCCAGGAATTATGATACTCCTCAAGTGCCAGCAGAGACCCAACATGCATTTTAGTATTGCTTTGTATCCTGACACCAAAGCAATCTCCCTGCTACTCTCCCCCTTGTCTCCCTGGGCTTGCATTGTCCTGCCTTCCCTGGGATCACACTTAAACAAACGGGGGGGGTAAACCAGATGAAATCTGCATTAATTTTAGCCACAAAATATTAAGAAAGAAGGTTTGCAACTCTGTGCTTGTTGACACTGTGAGAATGAACTTGCCTAGATGATTATGTTTATTATGAGCTTGCCCCAAGAGTCATGGGAAGCCCTTGCTCGCTACCTGCATTCGATGGCAGCCACAAGGCATTCCACTGGCCTTTGCTCATGTCCTCAGGAAATCCTCCCTCCATCTTCCTGAAGTGTAACTTTAGACCAGGCTGTAGCAAGGCCACTTCACTCTTTTGTGCATCCCCTTGAGCTCACTGGTGAATGAGCTGAAACCTGCCCCGTTTCCTTTACTAGGTGGCATGTGTCAAGGATCCCTACGATCACTTTTATTACTTGCTTTATCTAAAGAGCTCCTTGCAGGAGCCCGGGGTGTCAGTGGTCATGAAAAGAGCAGAGCTGCAATGTAACAGCATTTCACACCCTCTGGGTCAGGCAATTAACTGAAGCCCATTAGCAGCTCTGTCTCAAGTCTCAGGCCTGGATCCCAAGCAGTTGCAGAGAGGTGTCAGCTCTCCCTCAGGAAAGGGAGAAGACCAGTCTCCTTGTGGGGCTCACCCATGTGCTGGAGAAAGGCAAAGAGAAGCTGAATACAGCAATATTCAGTGTGTCCACCACCCTCTTGAGACTCATTCTCAGTGTAAAGCTGCTGAAGTCTGGGCTCTGCCCCACTGTGGTGCCACGTGTTACTTTAAGGGGTCTGGGCAGGTGGAAGTTCTCAAGAGCAGGGCTCTTAAATCCCCCCAAATTGCTCACATAGCTTCAACCAGAGTTCAGCCTGGTTCCTTTGTAAGCCATGAGAAATTCTGTGATCAGTGCACAAGGATCAAGGCAGATCCTTGGTCACTGGACCTGCTCTACCAGCTTTCCCAGGATCAGCCACTCATCAGTTCCAGGTGAAAGCAGAGAACAAGGGGAGAGCAGAAGAACGAGGCAAGAAAGAGAAATCAAACACTTTCTTTTGGTCAACTGCCATGGATTTCAGGATCTGAGCCTGGTGCAGGAGGAAGAACCATATTGACCACTGACCATAAGAAAAGATCCCCTCAACTCTCATGAATAAGCACACACGTGGAGTGGAGCATCTGCTCTGCCACGTGGATTCCCATGTCTTCTCATTACAGCCAGCTCTAGGAGAATAATGTCATAGGAAATGTCAAAACCAAGAAGCAACATGTTAGAAGAGTGCCACTTGGAAATAAAGCCCTGCTTTTATTGGATAGCTGATCTGCTAAAAGCAGTTATTTGAACTATCTGCAGATCGTTGGGATCCATGAATAATTGCTATCTGCACATCTCAAATTCTTTACAGTTTTGCTGTTACACAGCTATGCATGTCTATAAATAGCAGAGCAATGTCGCTCACTGCATAATACAGTCTCTGTGTTTTTACAACTCATCATGAACTTCTATGTAATTTATTTTTTATTGAAGAATTCCAATTAATGGCTTCCTGGTGATTTTAAAGCCTCAAATTATCAGTCTCTGAAAACAAAGCAGAGAACATAATTATCATAAACCGAGAATTTTTCATTTTGAAGCTTATCTGTTTGTGCTAAGTATCTTGTCTGTAAGTAATTAGTGCCTTTATTTTTTTTTTCCAGCAAAAATAATGACCATTCTACGCCGCACATCCAAATTTTGTTAACTGCTGGATGTACTGTATACATTATATTTGAAAATGCACCACCTTGGACTAGCTTTAAAGTATTCCATCAAATGATAATGGCAACAACAAAATACATTGGTTTGTTGGAATAAATTATACGAAGTATTAAAAGAAAGCTGTTACATTTCTTCTCAGAGAAAAAGCCTTGCACCAATATGCACTTTTATTTATTATTCTGGTGCCATAGCCAATGGGTTGTTTCCTTTAGGCTTTTTCTAGTTTCCAGCTGCTGACCAGGACTGACCAGTCAATCATACAGACTTAAAGAGCTCTCTTTCCATGGCTATCTTGGTCCTGCCTGAGACATCTTTGCATTGTTCTTTGCACGTGCAGGAGCTTAAAGCAGCAGCAAAGCAGGGACTGGAACAGTGGAGGTAGGTAACAGGAGAAATCTGCAGCACCCTCTCACAAGCACTCCTTGTAAGGGAGGAATTTAACCTGACATGTGATCCGGTGAGATCCTGCTCCTGCCTGCTGTCTGGGGAGTTGGGGTGGAAGGGGAGCATGTATATTTACAGTCATTCCAGTGCCAAGAGCAGATTGGTGCCACTGATGGTTCAACACACACAGAACTTCACAGGAGTTTGCTGCGTGGTCTCCCCTGGCTGCTCAGTGTCTGCCTGTGTGTGTGGGGGGGTGATTTCTCCCAACTCTGGGCAAATCAGTTGATAACTCAGCTTGTGAGGGCTCATCCTGCCTGGCAGCCTGGAACTGTTGCACACCCCCTCGTTAGACTTGAGCAGTTTCTGTGCTGTACAGGCCCCCCAGATACAAGGGTACCCTACAGGAGAATTGCTAGAAGGAGACAAGAAGACCTTTTCACAATCCAACACTTGCTCTGTGCATCCAGAGCATACTCCAAACCACAGGGAAGGGTGGGGACAACAAGCAGCTATGAAGTGACTCCCTGCTCTCACTGTTACATGGGATCCTGCTAATTACAGTTAACTTTCTGAAGTGAATTTTAAAATGAACCCAAGGTAAAATATTGATGCCTTAATTTTATACCATAAATAAACAAGCCTTAAAAATCTTAATCAGAGTAGCATTTCTAAGCTTCTCTCCCATCACAGCGGCCAGCTGCTAGCTCTGTTACCCCTGCACATCATCCCCACTTCTCACAACAGTTGGCTGGGAATGGCCCTTTGACATCTGAAGGGGGTTTAAGGTGCCTTCCTAACCTGCCCACAGCACAGATTGGAGCTTGGGATTGCCATGCCAAGCCCCAGCTCCTATCTCCTGCATCCTTGAACCAAGATGCCCAGCTTCACTTCTGAGCTCCCTCTCATTTTGGCAGACATCCAGGCCAGCTGCTAAAATAAATCTCTTTTTTTTTTTCCCCTCCTTGGTGAGCCCTCACGTTCTCCTACTGGCGAAAGGCAGCAACCGTGGTGGTGTTCCTTGGATTTTATCCTAACTGTGCAATCCACCCCAGCCACCCAGGCAGGCTGCAGGAGGGAGGAGAGGAGAGCAGCAGCAGCAGCTTGCCATCCACCTCTCAGTCTCTTTGCTTCCAGGCATTGAGTAAATGTCAGCTTTTTTTTTTTCCCCACCGAGTTACATACATTGTTAATTTTCAAGAGAAATCCAATATCATTGTTTTTCACGCTAGCTGAGGCCATCCTGAAATTTAATATAAAAATAGTGGAATATTTCATTAATGGCACCCAGGGTTTGAGGCAGCACTAAGTTTCTACAGAGGCAAGACAGGAGAGCAGAGAAAGAGAGGTCACCCTCTGCTTGTTGCATTTCAGCACCAATCTTCAGGCACATCTCCGACAGCCAAGAACACAAATGCATCACTATTGCTGCACTGGATTCATGTGCACGGTGTAACCAAAGCACCTACAAATGTTTCAGGAAAAGGGATTTCCCAAGTACCTACAAAAATTATATAAATAATAATGTTTTCTAGAAGACACAAAATCAAGGGCAAGGAAATTCAAGGACAAATCAGGAGGTTATTAGGGTAGGAACGTGGTCAAAGCATCCCACAGACTCAGAATGCTTCAGTGGAACTAAAGGGAACCCCTTTTCCAGTGAGTACCCAACTGTGTTACAGAGAAAATTACTACACAGTAACCTGTAGTATCTTTATATCTTAAGACTAGATATACAGGAATATATTCGCATTATTTTCACAATATATTTCTTCCCCCACTGCAGCTATGTGGTCTGCCACCACCACATTAAGGATAAGAACTAAGGGGAAGAATGGGAAAAAAAAATACTTTTCTTCCAAAGTATATTTTCTTTATGGCTTTTGCTGGAAAAAAAAATTAAAATGTACATTTAAACTGTTACGTGTAGTGTTTGTTCTTCTGACTTGGTTGTTGTAGAAGGGCTCCCCGTAACCAAGGCCAAAGTAAGTAAGGTTCTTCCTCTTCCCTAATTCTTCCATTACTAAATCAGCAGTTTATCATCTCTTCTCCCAAGGCCACCTCTGAGTGGCCACCTTATAGCATGTAAGCAGAAAGTCAGCAGAAAAATCAGAGAAGTCAGCCAGTGGCCATCCATACAGCACATGGGACTCAGAGGAGGACCAGCAAGACACTCATACATCTCCCTGGCAGGTCATCTAGCAATCAAGCAAAACCTTTTCCTGTGCCCACGAGTCCGTAACCAAATAAGTGCAAAAAGGAAGAACACTCTCTGCTCACACTACAGTGATGTTATTACACCAGTGTTTGCAGTTTCATAAGTGAAGATGCACAGAACTGCTTCTGAGGTTGCACAGGGCAGGGAGGGGAGAGAGAAACCACGGAGAGCAGTCAACCCTACAAGTGAAGTCCCAAAGAGCCTGCCCAGCTCCAGTGCCACAGGTATTTTGGCACCTGTATCTTCCCACTAGCAAGACTTTAGTTTGCCTTCCCCTTCCCACTGCCCCTTTTGTTTCTAAGCCTGGTCTCGTGATGTCCAACAGCCAAAGGGATCCCAGAATCCACTTCCCCTGAGCAAGGATGCTGAAGCATTCTCGGTTTCTGCCTTTGCCAGCACCACCTTCCAGGCGGGCAGCCGGCGGCCTGGGCTGCATCCCTCCAGCACAGATCACTGGCAACTCTGGAGCTGGAAATGGAAATTTGCAGTAATATGTGATAATGAGGAAGACTGCTCTTGTCTCTACCTCGGCAGCCTGACCTTTTAGCAGAGCAAATGTCAGGGAGAAATACACAAACGTGTTTAGACCGACATCAGTTGTTTCTCGGCGGGGGGTGCTGGCAATCAATAAAGGAAAAGGTACCACTATTTGGGGGAGAGAAAAAAAACTGAACAAAACCAAACCATCTCCTCCTTACTCTTCCCAAACTAAGATTCCTCCCCGGCCCAGGGAACTCCAGCAGATCACATTTCTGAAAAAAAATAAATAAATTGCATATTCCACCCAAGTGAGCCCTTAAATTAAATCAAGTTAAATGATTTTCTAAGGGGAGCTGCACCTATGTCGAGATGAGGAACACAACCAGCATGGAGTCCACCAAGCCAGTGCATTGAAACAATACAATCAATAATTTGCCATCACAGACCCCAGGAACCTTTTTGGCACTAATTATTCTTAATTTCTCAGTTAAAATTAGAAGGTAGGCAACTGTGTCTGCTATAAACTACATCGGAGGGTGTACATGGAGTCAGCACCCTTTGGTTCCTATGGAATAGTGTGGGAATGTCAGGTCCCAAATCTGAACCAATATAACAGAGCCAATATAACAGAGGAACCAATAACTGCTCGTTAGCTCTGCTGTAGCCTCACAACAGAGATGTTCTCCTTGGTGAGGGGCAAGCAGGAGATCTGCAGAGCACACCCCAGTGCTGTGCCAGCAAGGGCAGCAGGCAGTGGCACGTGTGTTACACACCAAGGGGCTGGGGTGGCTGGTCAGGGACAGGAGAAGCAGCATCTTGCTGCTGCAAGGGAAAAAAAGCCCAAGAAGCCAGCAAAGTCTAGTTACAAATTGTTGTGCTTCCCAATTTAGTAATGCTGTTGGGGGGCTAGGAGAAGGTAATAAGCAGTATTTTCTAGGAAGCATGCTGAAAATAAGGTACTGAGAAAAGTCACTGAAAATGTCAGGCAAGCCAAGAGGGAAAGGTCCAAAGAGCGAGCAAAAGCAGAGCATATACTTTTTCATCTATTCAATCTGACCCTGGGCCTGGTGCCACAATCTTTTTAAGGTTAGTGGTGGGAAAGCTGCCTTTTGAATGTTTGCAGAGGCCTATTAACATCCTGTGCTGAGGAACCTTAAACCCCAGGTAGTATTTCAGAGGAAATGGACAGCACAAAACACAGACTGAAAATTAACCACAGCAGACCCCAGGCCTAAATAAGTTCCACTAACCCTTTCTGAAATCACTTAAAGGCTTTCCTTCCAGTTGGACTCCTGCCCAATCACTTTAATAGGTGCAGCAGGCTGGGGGTGGGGGGGGGGTGGAAGAGAAAAATAAAAGGAAAAAAATAAATCTATTTGGCTGCGTAATTTAAACATTCTTTGCGAAATACTAATAAAAGTAAACCAACACAACAAAAAAAAAAGCGGTTTAACAAAGATTGCAACTGTAGCAGGATCAGGTGGGTAACTTGGTGAAATACTCTGTGGATGGCTGCAAACCTCTAATGGAAAGTTGTATAAGTGGCTGAGGCCAAAGTAGGCATTAATTACAATGAAAAATCAGTTTAGTGCAGGCCACAACTAAATTGGAAGCTGGTCCTCTAGGTAAAACAAAGAAAGTGAACAGAAGCTTTAGATTTGATTACATGGCAATACAAGAAAAATGTGCTGTATGTTGTCTATTATTAAAGCTGCTTTTGGGCCTTCTGTGTGTGCCTAAGGGATTTTAATAAAAAATTAGTAATAGCCCTGCTGCCCTGGCTCTCTGAGGCTTTTGGAGCCTTTGTGGGCACAGGGCTGGTTCTGCAGCACAAATTAAGTCACTTCAGCCAAGCAGCCTTGGAAAAGGCTTTATGTGAGCTCAAAGTTCAAGTGGCACACTCCTGCTTTAAGGCCAGGCAGTGCCTTGCTGGAGGCCAGCTCGGGGTGGCCAAGTTTCAGTGCAATTCCATCAGGAAAGACACCCCACGACTGGTAGATTTGGTCTTGGATTATTTTTGGTGATGCCATAAATAATACTGAGGTTCATAAACACTGGTTAAGTGTATAAAATACTGCGAAAGAGAGAGTTGATAGTAAAAAGTCACCTTAAAAGAGGTTTGGGGGGTTGGGTTTTTTTGTTGTTGTTCTTGGGTTTTGGGTTGATTTTTTTTTCCTAACAAATACTATCTCTATAATCTTCTTTACACTGATGTAGTGATATCAATAATGTTGGCTTTAATGCTAATATCAACACTTGGTCCTTGGCATGGTTGGATACAACTAAGCCAGTAAGGAAAACACCCCCCAGCACTGCTGGGGAGCTGAGGAATCTCTTCTTTTGGAACCACAGATGCCATTTTGCATGATCAGGGGGCTGAAACAGCTCTGCTACGAGGACAGGCTGAGGGAGCTGGGGTTGTTCAGCCTGGAGAAGAGAAGGCTCTGGGGAGACCTTAGAGCACCTGCCAGTGCCTGAAGGGGCTGCAGGAAGGCTGCAGAGGGGCTGTTTCCAGGGACCTGTAGTGAAAGGATGAGGGGTAATGGGTTTAAATTAGAGAAGGGGAGATTTAGACTGGATCTCAGGTATTGTTAGTGTTTGCTCTTTTACTAGGAGTTACATTAGTTATTATTAGTAGTAATCACATTACTGTTTCTGTGATCTGTACTAGTGTCTCCTCCCTGGGGTTCTCTCCCACACCCCTTCCAGCCCATATTTGCAAGCACAGTATCAAGAGGAACTATTATTGAGAAACTGCAAGACAAATTACCTGGTTCCCTTCTAAAGTTCCCAAGAAAGGAGGAGGGGGGAAGAAAAGATCTGCCACCGGTTTCACTCCCCAGATTTTAAGCCCATCTCATCATTGTACAAATCCGACTCGCAACTGGCTGTGTCAGGTGGAGAATTTGTTCATCTCATCCAAAAGGATGATCCAGGAAAAAAAAAACCCAACACGAGGGAAATCAACAACAACGAAATAGTAATATATTTTTTTAAATGAAAAACCAAAACACGCCAAAAATCCTCTCAAAACCAAACAACTAAAGAAACCCCAACAACAAACTTTTGTCCGTGGATTCAAAGAGCAGCCTTTATCCCAGCCCTCGTCTACATGAAGCTGGTCACGACCTTCCAGGTGTCTTTAAGGTTGAAGTGTTTGCTGGACCATTTAAAGCTCCTCTCAGGGGCTCCGGCGACCCTCCTGACATGTTGAGCTGGGCTTTTCAGAGTGTAGCCACCTTGTCAATGCTCAGAGGTCACTAATAGCCTGCCTTGGGCCTTGCAGCGGGTCGCGTTCGGCTTGCTAGCCCAACACAAAGGGAAAGGAGAGCAAAGATGGGGAGGGGGGATAATTATCATTCTTCCTCTCCGCCCCCCCCCCCAGCCTCTCCAGGCTGAGAGTTATGCTCCATGTCACTGTGTTAATGCGCTTGCAGCCAGGGAGACACATAATGCTCCTCTCAGCCCTGTTTATTAGTGAGATCCATTTGCGAAAGGCCCTTCTTTTGTAGCACAATATGAATGTGCTTTGATGGCAAATAATTACGCTAGTCCTTTTGACATGAGGATCCACAGGCTGCCCTAGTTAAGCCAGTAATTAGCCTGTCCTCCTTTTTTTTTTTTTTTTTTTTTTATTATTATTATTGAGAAACTACAAATTATCCTCATATGAGCACTGGCCATTCCTTTTTCTATTCTGCCTCTCTCTCTCCCTCTCCCTTGTATCTCTCAGCACTTTGGATAAGGGGAATGCAGCTGCACTAGAGCAAGATAAAGCTCCGCCATCAAGATGATGAACAATTTGGATGAAGAGGCTTCGAGATGAACACAAAAGCTGAAGAAGTGCGGCTGATGCAGCCCCGGACAGCTGAAGAATGCTGCAGTCTGCAGATGAATAGCCCTCATTTGTGAATATACAGATTTTCCATGATGAATAAAAACTGAGTGTGGGTCACAATAAATAAACTTTTTTTTTTTTTCTTTCCCCCCTTCTTCTTAAATAATAATTCAGGTTCCCGGCACCAAACAGCTGTAAATTGAAGGTTGTGCTTAGTTTTCTCAACTCTCAAAGGGGATAATTAAGCTAAGCTCATATTGTTTGATATATTAGTATAATGATGAGCTACTATATTCTGGCTTGTTTCAAGTTATTTTAGGGGTTTTTTTTTCCATTATCTTCTTTCTTAAATTACATTTCAAGTACATTTTAAATGTAGAAACAGCATTTCTGAAACATAGTTGCCCTATGTTTGGGTCTATCTGAAATGTATTCATATAACATTTCATTAAAGATGCAACATCCCCTTTTTTGGGGAAAAAAAAAAAAAAAAGCATGGAGGTAAAAAATATCAACATTATTCAACTCGTCCTGACAATCTCACTCAACTGCCAAACCTTTATCTTTATTGGTGGCAAGATAATCAGATGGGACTGTACTCTTTCTCAGCACAGTCATTAACCTTCTGAAACTTCAGGACTGGAATTCCTTGGCAACCCTAAAACCCCCTCTGCCCCCAAAATTTTTTCAGAAATTCTTTCAAAGATCAACAGAAGGCAAAGTTTTTTTTACTGGAGAAAGACCTCTCAGGGAGTCCTCTTGGTGTGTGTGGCACTGAAACCTACCCCTCCACTGCACACTGTTGATGCAGTCCCAGAGAGAAGCCACTGCAGTCCCCACAAGCAGGTTTACACTTCTGGGGACAAAAAGACGGAAAAAAACCCTTATTTTTAGGTTTTGGATTGATTAGGTTTCAATCTGATACTCTCACAGTAGGACTTTTGTTACCTCTCCATTTCCCAGGCTAGCATCACACATGAAACCTTTTCTCCATGCCCACAAAAGTCAAATAACCTCCACTCTCAAGATGCTAAATTTCAACTCTGTGCTCCAGAGGATATTAGAGAAAATAGAAATAAGGGAGCAACACAGTGATTTGACTTGGAGTTACAGTAGACTCTTCCTTTTGTCCACACTGAGAATTAAGCCCCACAGCTGTTTATTTTCTAAGGCTAGAAAGCCTCCGTGGTATTAACACCACATAAAGGATTCCAGTGGGTTCAGGATCATGTTCCCCATCTTCTTGACAAGCTTGAGGTGGTCTGCTCTAAAGCTTTGTCCATGACCCACCATGAGCCTTGTCCTCATCCCATCAAACAGCAATGAGATGTGGTGGATGAGGTGGGGGCCAATCTTTCTCCTCCTAGGAACACCCATCTCCACAACACACTAATCATATTTGTGTTATTCTGATTAATTGGCCTATGCAAGGTGAAGAGGAAAAAAAAAAGTAAAAGAAAACAGGTTTTTTCCTCCCAACCTGGGAGCAATTTCCCACTGGCAGTTCAGTCCAAGAAAGCATGTCTGCAATAAGACAGAGGGAGAAGGCAGCTCCTGCTCTAGAGTCAGCAATTTTAACATGCTCTGAGAGACAAAGAAGTGCAGAGAAACCATCCAGGAGGGGTTGAGGATAAGGTAAAGGTGAAAAAAAAAACAAACCAACCTTGTTGTGCTAGAATAAATTCAGCATCAGTTTATACTATTCTAGGCTTTCAATATTTTCCAGATTATGAATCTGATTTAATAATCTGTTGTTCAAGAGCACGATTGTTCTTCCTGGTGCCTCCCTGAAGAGCTGATGGAGGGAAAAGACACTCGTGCCCTGGTGGGAAGCACCACTCACACGTTCAAAAGTTAAGATTCACCCAAGGGATCATCAATCAGTAACTCACTTTAAAATTCTCTTTAAAATGTTTTACTAGCTCACTTTACTTGGCATTTTTATCACTATTTATAACTCTAAAGCAGTGATATAATTAGTAAAGCTATTAATGTTTCTTATGTTTAGCCTTACAAAAGCTACAAATATCTATAAATCTGGCTTATGGCAAAATAAATAATGACAGTAATTCTGTCAAGCATCAATATAATTTGCTGGACAGAGTTGTGTAAACCAAGCAAATATCTGAACCATTAATGAGCTTAATCTGGGCCATTTAACCACCCCTTCAGTAAATTGTTCTGCAGGCCAGAGAGGAGTGCTCAGGTCAGTTATTTTGCAGACTTCCCTGCCAGCATTTGCCTGATTTATCCAAATCTGCCTGACACTCTCCTACAACCTGACAAAAACTCGTATCAAATCTGTGGGAAAAAGTGTGGTTTTTTTTCTCATCCTTCTGAAACTTTGATTTTTTTCAGAGATGCTGATGTTCTTCATGGATCCAGGGTCTTAAGGAGGAAGAAGGAAAAAAAAAAAACCAAAGCGAAACAAAGCAAAAAACCCATCACCTGAAAAAACTCCTTTTTTTTTTTTCCTTACAATAGTCACTTTTTAGTGGTGAGGGCATTCACTTAGGACACAATAAAGTCAGTTATAAGTCTTTGCTCTGCACAGTTCAAACCAGGAACAGGAATCTGGGTCCCAGCATCTTTGCCTCGGGGTTAGGCTCTCTCATTCATGCCAAAATTTATGCCTCAGGCAGGAGAAACTTTTAATCTCTAAAACATCAAACCAGGATGTTGCAGAGTCCTGCTTTTTGTCATATTGCCTGATACAGGCATTGCTGTGAAATCTCCTGGCCAGCTCAAGTCCTCAAGGCTTTGAACCATGGCACGGGCCACTCTTTATTCTTCCATCACCTGATTTTCTTTCAAGTAGAGTGGGTTTCCACATATGCACAAAACCCAAGAAGAACCCAACAGAAAGCACAGACAGATTTTCTCCTCTTCAACGAGGTTAACAAAAATGACCCAAACTTCCAGAGCCAGAGCTGGGCTGACCTTCAGCCCCCCAGGAGAAAGCTATAAATGTTGATCTAAATACAAACCCACCTTCCCAGCATTACCATTTTCAATAAGAAACTAAATGTCTACACTCATGAGTCCTGAGTAATAGGCCTTTTAAGTAAAAGTATTAGAAGAATATATCAGCTATGAGATATAATACTGGCAACTACTACCACAGGATGGACATTTTTAACTTTCACTCTAAAATGACTAGATGATAAGAGAGTACAATATATATTTTGAATTCAGGGTGAGAAGATCTTTTTAATATAAGTGTTTTATGATGTAGTCATAGATCATTTCTAACTAAAATGCTAAACAAAACAAAATCCTTTTTTCTGAAGCATAGATAATGATGGATTTTTGTTATTCTACTTTGTTCCATAAGACAATTTTTCAACCCAAACTTTTATTTTATTGATGGTATAAGAAGGTCCCAGTACATCTTCTTTCATATCTGAGACAGTTTCATTAAAACCATGAGCTACAAATCAAATGTTAAAGAGAAGGAATTTTTGGGTGCATGCTCATTTGTTGGGGTAGTCCCTCGTGGGGGGATTAAAGGAGATTAAAAGGACCAGGTATGCTCTGTTGATTGCTTTGGCACTTGAAAACCCCTCTGATCTCAGAGCAGGAGTTTTGTGGCTGTTATTACAGTAATAACGGGGATCTTGGAAGCTGGGAGGTGGATAAGCTGAAGGGAACTAAATCCAATAATGTTTGTACTGTCACAAAGCCAGGAAGGTTTGGGATATGATTTAATCCCAGGGAGCAGAACTACCCAATACTCCTAAGCAAGAGATAAACAAATAAATATATGCAGTGAAATAGAAGCGTATCTGCAAAGTGAAATCCCTCACCCTTCCCCAGGAAAATTACTTTTCCCCCTTAGCTCCAAAACTCTTCAAGCATTTGGCTGTGTGTGCTGAGCAAGAAACCCCAACAAACTGGTGCCTCCTCCCAGGGCAGTGGGGTGGTGGCTGTGCTCTATGCTACACCCTCTCCCATCCTCACACTTCCAACCACATGGCTGTTGATAAAAGAGATGTTTTCTTACATTCATAAGTTCTGCTCAACATTTGCCATGCAATTCTTATCCACCTTATAATAGTTTAGATAATATTTAGCTTTGACCTACACACTGCTTTGCACTTACAGGTGAGGCAGACCCTTTGCAGTGAAACCACATTGGCAGGGGACTGTCCTGTGCCACAAATCAAGACTAAAGGCTTCTCAAAAGGCCAAGAAGGGAACATCTCTTCCTCTCTCCTCTACTTGGAGACCCACCATCCACCTCAGCCTCCCTACAGCATCCCACAGCATGGATCTGCAGAGGGAGGACATTTAACTGAAGCCTACCATGCTGCAGGCTTACACATGAGGGGTAGATATAAAGCAAAGAAAGCTCATCATGAGACTTGGGTGAGCTCCACCACCACAGCCAAGCTCTCTATCTGCTGTTTAATAAGGTTAAAAATAACTGGGTAGGAAGCACTGGAGCAGGGGATGTGACACATCTGCAGCAGAGAGCCAGGGCCTGCTTTTATAGCAGTTTAATAAAAACACAACAAAAACACACACACAAAAACCCAAACCAAAACAAAAAAACAAAACCACACCACAGGCCTGTAGCTGTTCTTGTTTTGAGTTCTGACCCTAACAACTTTGTCAATATACCTCCTGAAGCTTTTGGCTGCAGTGCACAAGCAGAACAATAGCTCAGAAGAAGCCAGCAGTCCTGGTTACAATTAGCTGGGACTATTTTAACTACCTGTTGGGTTGTTATAGGTTTAAGAAGGACTGGCTGGTGAGAGGAGGGTTCTGGCATAAACATCTCTGCTGAGTTAGGGAGACCTTTGGAATTTTTAATTTTTTTTTTATTTTTTAAGTTCAAAATCATGGTTTGGAGAGGCTGTTTTAGAAAACAGACAGATACTCCTTCACTCTTTCATGAAAACCCCCATGAAATCTATGAGGGAAAGTCTGAATACATTAACCAAAAAAAAAAAAAAAAGTAAAAAATCAATTACAAAATTCAACAGATATGTGAGAGAAGCTCCATTTCAAATAAAAGGCAGCAGAGCCCAAACTGTAAGAGCCCAGGTTTTGAATGGGCTTTCATTATTCATTGACCCAGGATTCTTCTTTATAGTACACAGAAAGCAAAAGATTAAACCAGTGCCAAGGGGAGTGGAGACTGGAGGGTGGGTGCTGTGGCCAGGCTGGCCCTGCAGAGGTGGGCAAAGAGCACTTTTGAGGGTGCTCAGGAAGAGGCTGCAGAGCACTCAGAACTTCACAGCACAAGGGTGCAGCCACTCAGCTAATTGGGGAAGATAAAAGGCAGGTTTTTATGAGACAGACACTGTCATTATCCAAAACGAAGGATAAAAACTTCAGCAGCTACATCTCATTTTACCACTGGGAAGTCTCAGAAAGAAAAAAAAAAAAGAATTAGCGAAGTTTTTGATAGTTCCATTTAACCACAAGAAATCTGTGTTAATGGAACCTTAAAGGTTTGACTAAACCCTTCACAATCGAGGCAATTCAGACTTCAGGCCTCAGCTTCTTCCCTAACCCACCCATAGTGCCCAGCCTGTGTTGCAGACACTGCCTGCTTGGGAACAGCATCCCAGTCCCTGCTGCTTATCACCCCAGCAGCAACACCCAGCACAGCCCTGCATCTGTAGCAAATAAACAGCTGCACATAAAATGGTCTTATTTTTTTCTCCACTTTTGCTTTTATATGCTTTGCTTCTTGTAATGATTCTGTGATTCTAATGGAAATACGAAAGCAATAAGCAGTTTCACCATAACCAAATCCAGCAGAAAATTCCCTCTCCAAAGCACAGCCCAAAACAGCACTGACAGTGTCCCAAACCATTGTCAGAACTTCTCAATGCCTTATATTAAAACAGAAGCTGAATTGATTTCTTAAAGGAAATAAAACAAACAAAACAAACACCTACCAGAACTTTCTGTGTCCCTGAAACCTGCTCATCTATAAAAGAGCCTGCACAGGCAACAAGAAGCAAGCACTTTAATGGACAAGTTTCAAAAGTCCTAAAAGTCTGAGTTTCAAATGAAAATACTGACAGACCCTTAACCACACAGCAGCATGAGAAGGCACCATCATAATAATCATTTAAGCACTCTTTTCTCAGAAAGGCTTGGCCCAGCAGTTAGGGAGGAGTAAACAGGACTGGTAACTTAATGACCTTTGAGCATTAGCAGATGGCCTTTTTATGAGCTCAGATTAGCAGAACATGGGAGTTTTTAATGGCCACTAACAGGTGCCAAGGCTGATTTTCCCTCTCTAGCTACCAGTAAAGCACCAATCCACTTCAAATAGCAGCTCTGTTCCCTCCTCATCCTTTTTTTTCTGTTTACACCCCAGCACCTTCGAGGACACAGCAACATACATCTTGCACCAACCTGTAGGTTACCAAAAAACAATCAAGAGCTCCTTACCTTTGAGTAATGGCATCATCAGGTGAGTCACTATCATGATGTCACATCAGCAGCACAGCCAGTTCAAGCATAACAATCAAAATGGTTGTATCCTTCTTTCTGGTGTGAGGGAGCATGTATGAAACCCCAGCAGCAGGCTTTAAAGCTCTTTGAAAGCAGGAGGGAGTCGAAGCAAATCCAAAGCAGGAGTTTCCCCTTTCTTATTTACATCACTGTGCTCTCCTGTGACAACCCTACTGGGTCCCTTTCTAATGTCTCTTTCCTGGCTCTGCCCCATTAAAGATACCCTGGTATCTTTATCAGTATGTGCTCAGTCCACCCTTCAGCAAATATTCCTGCACCCAGTCTTATCCTGACCTGGGAACAACTCAGAAGCTCACCAGGACTCAAGGCAATTACCAAATTGGCTCCTCTGCATTTATCTCTGTGGGTGGGTAGAGAAAAGCCCTTGCAATTAATCTCAAATGCTGCCTGATTAGGCACAACTCGGGGGTTATGAGCCTTTCAGAGCTGAGCAAGCCTGCTCCAAGGCTGGAGCTGCAGTCAGTAGGCTGAGACCAGCCCTGTCCCCACCTCAGGCATGGGGGGGGATCATAACTTTGTGCATGCCAGGGGGTACTGAGTGGGAAACAGAGCCCTGGGGGAAAACACAGTAAAGGCATCACTGAGGAGCTGATTACAGAGCCCTCAGGAGACATTACCCCTCAGGAAAGCACACCCGGCCTGCCCATTGTTGCAGCTGCTCTCTGAGGCACCCACAGGGCCTGTGCTGTCTGGGCCTGCACTTGTGACCTCTAGCTCCTCCAGCCGCCCCTCCTTGGGCTGCCCCTGGCCGCCATCCCCTTGCTGGGCCAGGCTCGCTAGGCCTCACTTTCCCTAGGCCTGCCATTGGGCACCCAGAGCAGAGCCTCCCACTGGGGTGCCAGCCTTTCTCAAGGCCTCACACACTCTGTTCTCTGAGAACACATTCTCTTGGCTTCCTGCTCCTTTCTCAGTCTCCGCTCTCGGAGCCTCCTAATCAAATTCCGGGCCTTCCACCAACAGGGCCTCTCGCCTCCATGCTCTGGGTCCCCCACTCTCTGGGCCCCTCGCTCTCAGCCTCCCACTCTCTCAAGAGAGGCAATTCAACAGAGAAAAAAAACGTTGTACAAATTCCAGACGAAACCAGAAAAGAGCCTCTTAGTCACCTATTGGAAAGCAGTAGAGGGGAAAGGGACCTGAGGGTCCCTGTGGGCAGCAGGATGACCACGAGCCAGCAATGTGCCCTTGTGCTAAAGGCATCCAAAGCATCTTGGGGTGTATGAGAAGAGGGGTGGTCACTAGGTGGAGAGAGGGTCTCTTCCTTCTCTACCCTGGTGAGGCCACATCTGGAATATCATGTCCAGTTCTGGGTCCCTCGGTTCAAAAAGGACAGAGAACTGCTTGAAAGAGTCCAGCACAGAGCCACAGAGATGATTAAGAGTGAAACATCTCCCTTATGAGGAAAGGCTGAGGGAGCTGAGTTTGCAGTGCCAGTCTTACCATTTTCAGGTCTGGGTCCCTTATTAGAGTGAACATATTATGGCTGGGATTTTGGGCAAAACACCAGCGAAAGAGATTGGAAAACTCAGGGGGGAAAAAAAAACCTTGATAAAACAATTAAAATCTGCCACACAAAGGGATTAATCATGTCCAGAACAGACTTCCTGGAAAGCAGCACTGTGAGCCACTTCATACAAAGCACTGCAAGAAACCAGTCCCAAGTCAGGAAAGCATGAAGCAGTGAAAGTTGGAGCCTGCAGAAAACTGGTGCATTAAACTGTCCATTGTGTGGGAAATGACAGAGGAGAGGGGAACATGTGGTGGAGCACAGGGAAAGCAAAATGCCATCACCAGCAGTGCTGGCTCTGGGGTCCTCCTGGCACCTACCACTGCTATTGCATCTGGGTGTGGGTGGACTCAGCCTGCACAAATCGGTGTGGGGCCAACCCCAGTGGTATTTGGGAAAAAAATAAAAAAAGCCAGAAGGAATAAGGAAAATAAAGTTTAAATCTCAAAAAGGTTGCAGCTATGGATTTCTAGCAGGACTCTCATCAGAGGGGTGGGTGGGGAAACCCCAAAGAAGATGTGGGAAGTTTCAAGAAGTGGGGAAGCTCCCAGCAGAGCAGGGCTGAAGGAGCTGATGCAGACCCTCATCTTTATGTACAGGTCTTTATGGAAAGGAATAAAAAGAGAGTATTTCCCATTACCTACAGAGAGATGCATTTGGGAGTTGGGCTAATACCAAGTATGCTCCTATGTTAGATGTGTCTGCAGAGTCCCTTTTGTTCACACTCAGGACTCCCTCTGGGGACTCTCTCCTGTAATACTGTTTGGATTTTGCAGCATTTCACAGGAAAATGCAATTTCTTGATGATGTAGAGGTCCAGGGTCTGCACAGATCCTGGCTGAATCTGATGAAAAGAAGGATTAAAGTCTAATCAGAGCATCAGGAAACTTTGAGAAGAGTGTATTGCTGTGCAAAATCTAAATGAAATATGAATTTGAGGTAAGAGAAAGATGTGCAAAGAGGCCTGACAGCCTGAAGACACCAAGTTTCAGAGGAAATGGGAGTAACTTAAACAGCTGCTAGACCTGACAGGAAGCACTGATGTCTACAAACTCACTTGGAAAGTCCTCAGAAGTGGGTGTTTTTCCTAGGAATGCTGGGCCAGAGGAAGAGTGCAGCAAGGCAGCTGGACAAGATACAACCAGATCTCATTAACTCCTCACTGTGGTGCTGGTGGTGCCTCTGGGGAGACCACACAGCAGCACAGAACACCCCAGAGACTAATTGAACATGGTTAATTATTAGGTGGTTGAACATATATTTGAATTTCTTTATTGTGCTCTTGTTTGTTGCAGTTATTTTTGGCTGGAGAAATGGTAACTTGCAGGAATTTTGAAGAGACCCTTGTGTCAGCCAGGATTGGGGTGACACATGGCTAAGCCATCCCAGTCCACACCCCAAACTGGTGCTGGACTTCACTAAAGAAAGGAGCCCTGTGCCTCAGCTGGTGAGAGACAGATTTCTTCTAGAATCTACAACTGAGAACTGAAATTTGTTTCATTCATGGAACCTGGTGGCTGGATCACAGCCCTCCAAAATACCAGTATCTCACTGTAGATTTAGAGGTCTGGATTTTAGCTGGCCTAAGATTTTATGAGCTGGAAATGTTCTCCAAAACATCACCTTCATAAACGTGGGTCACTGTGTGTTTCATGGTTCATGTTGTGGCTTTACCTACACGAGCTGGAGAACAAGGCACAATTTAGCATAATGGTATAACCAGTATAACCACATCAAAGGCAGTACAGAGATTCTCATTTCCAGTGGAGGGTGCATTCATGTGACTGCTGTTTGCCTGAGATTGTGAGATTATATCAACACTGAAATTTAAAGTGAAAGGGGGTGCAAATTAAGCAGACTGAAGAGGCTCACATGAGCCTTTGCAAGGCCAGCAGACAGAGAATTATTGTTCCAAACCATCCCAAATCTTTCAACCATTTCTCCTGAGTGGTACACCCATCTTTCTGCTCTCCTGGCTCAAGCTCTGAACACCGAGACCCAAGGATCCACTTTGCAGAGAGTTGGCAGCCAAATTCATCCGTGGCATGAGTCTCCAGGCATTAGGGGTGTTCTCCTCTGGGATAAATTTTGCCATCAGCATCTGCATTCAGCCCTGGATGAGCAGGAGCAGCTTCCTACAATTGCAGGGCTGATTTGTGCCAGCTCTGAATTTGGCCCCGTGTCTTTCCCTTTGTTCCGTGTATAGTTAAACAGACAAGATGAAAAAGCCATGACTAATTAGACTGTTAAATTAAACTGCTTTAAATTTATTTTATGTGATGCATAAAGTTCATAAAAAGAGGTACCCAGAGTAGTATCAGTGACCTTTCTCCAGGAGCTGCAGTCCACCTGGATGCTTTTTTGAACCAATTGGCTGAAAACTCCTGGATTTCTTAACACCTTTTATTCCCTCTCTGCCACTTTCAAACCTGAAGGATTTATTTTTATCAGTCCCTCACCCACATAATGACTTTAAAATTCCTTAGGTTCATACCTTAAAATATGGCTGGGAATTAGAAGTAATGCCAATTAACAAGTCAGGGCTCAAAGGCACTGATGGAGTTAGCTTGCACTTCTCCCTTGAAGACTGTCATAAGTATATATAAGAATCTGCACACCTCAGTATTTCTGTTTGGAGCACTCTGACTATTCCAAAGCATCTTTTTCATGATGCTTGTAGCCTCACCACCACCACAGTGCCTACAGACTAGACAGCCCTGAGCCAGAAGGGGTAGCAGTGAGCCTGCACTGACCCACAAGTGCCTCCCTAGGCGGTTGCCACCCTCAAAGCTCCACTCTAGCAACAGATCCCAGCACTTCTGTTTGGCTGGCAGCTCTGCATTTGGACCTCCAGGTCTGTCCTGGCCACACCAAAAAGGCAGTTTATGTGCTCCAGGCATCAACTGACTCCTGGAACTGAAAACCTGGAATTTCAAGACAGACAAAACTCCTTGATTTGTTATGGAGACATTCCTCCCACTCCCATTTATCAAGCACACAGATAAAAGGCAATTTGGGTAGACCTCATGATCCTCTGCTCCAGGATTTGGCACATTAAGGAAACCAGAGTTTAGTTCCCAGGTCTGTCAGTGGCTTCAGGCAAGTTATTTCACTTCCCTCAATTCAGTTTCCTCCTCAGTGGTAAAGTGGTGTTTGCAATATAAACCAGCACATTTTCCCTCTGGCCACGGAGCACTCTTCACTTTCTGGGAATGCTGCTTTTGCCCTTCAGGATGCCTCACAGGGTGGGGTGGGGGCAGCTGCAGAGACACGGGTGGCATCCAGACACCTGGGAAGAGGGGCTCTCTTGGGCAACTGGGGAAGTGAACGCATTTTTTTCTATCATTACCGAGCACTCCTTGCATCCTCTTACTACTTCCAACAATGATGCTGTTGAAATAACTGCTCCTATTTCACTTTGTTAGGAGTGATATTGGCTCCACGCTTCCTTCTGATATTCTCCCATCATCCCCTGAGCACCAGTGGCCAAATTCTGCCTGCACATACCTCCTGCAAGAGCTGCTGGCAGCAAAATTTGGCCCCTTCTGATGCCAGCCCTGAAAGGAAATGGCCACAAAACTTCCTTGTGCCCTTTGAGACCACGAGCTGAGCAGGACAGGACTGGGTCCTCGAGGTGCTGGGACAAGACACTATCTTTCCATACCCGGGGTAGACAACCAGGGAGGGAAGATGGCTTTTCAGAAGCCTAAAATAGGCTATTCTGTCTGCTCCTGCTGATGCTGCACTTCTCCACTTTGTAGTCATTATTTGGGAAGGATGGGATTTCAGGAAAGGTGTGAATATCACTCCCTTCACAGCTAATCCCAACACGCCAGTGGCCCACAAGCATGCTGTATTGCTAAGCAACACTTGGCAAAATCCACGCCAGGTTGTGTCGGTCCCTTTTGATGTTTCACACAGAAGCATTGTCATTTCCATCTCTGGCATTGTTTCCAGCATTTTGGGTGTCAGTGTTCCTGAAAACCATCACAGAAAGGATGTTTATTGAACTGTCAGAGGGTGAATGATTGACACTAGGCACAAGTACTTTTCATGTTCAGGTTTTGGCATGCCACAATTGGATTATTTCCTGATAAATGCCATCCAATTCTACCAGATGGACCACTGAGAGATATGCCAACCTGTGTGAGAAATGGAGTAGATGCTCAGTGCCACTTATTGGTAGATGTGTGCTTCTCCAGTCTATCCTTTTGTGTAGCTGCAGGGTATTTCGCTGAAGCAGTGACTTTTGTGATGCTCATAATTAGAAGAGCAAGGCAATTTTCATTGTGCAGAAGGGTAGAATTCAATGCCCAAATCTGATTTCATTCACCTCAGCGTGGAATGCAATACCTGTTCCTCTCCTTTAGGTTTAATGTGTTCTCTGTGACTTGAGCATTAAAGAGCCATGAATTCTGAAAGTCAGGTATTTCTCATATATAAATAATTTCAATAAACCAATCCTCTGCCTTCCCGTTCATCTTCTCCTAATGGCTCATTTACAGATCCAAATGCAACGCGGGGATTGTGAGGCAGGTAAAATGTCTAAGAGCAAATGCATTATACATGCCATCCAAAGTTTATTAAACAGCTGAATTAATTTAATTGCCACTCTGCTGCCAGCTGCCAGCCCGGGACCACGGAGGGGCAAATGGCAGCACGAGGGCACAACGTGACCCAGGGACAGATGTCAGCAAGGGGGCAGGTTGTGGCTGTCAGATTGCTCCTGGAGCTACTGAGGGTATGTGGGGAAGAGGGATTTAGTTGGAAGAGCTTTTTCATCAAGCCAGGTGCCTATGCTGAGAAGAGGGGAGAAGGCAGCAGCCACCTCACACGGGCACTGGGTGAAGAATCCCCACGGGGCACAGGAGCTTTGTTTTAGGTTGGTTTGGCCGTGCTGGGCATTGAGGGAGAGAGAGTTGCCCTTTTCTGAGGAGGAAATTCCTAATTCTGGAGAGTGGGAAGTTGCAGGTCCCTGAAAACATTATTTTTCTGTCTGAAGCGACCCACTGGCGAGACAAAAGAAACATTATCTATTCCTGGTTGTCCTCAGCACTTTAATATATACATAAAAAGCAGGGCCTTTGTACTATACCTAATGAGCAGAAGTGAATAATGTGGTATAATTAGCTTCCCTTTCTCAGCCTGCTCTCTCAGATATCTCAACACACTTCTGACAACAGCACGGTACAAGTGGTGACTGGTGCCTACATCTTAGATTTACCATCACTTCATTGTTCCACTCTAACACATTATTCATCTTTGCCACGACGAGGGCCCCTTTCTGCTGTTCTTATTTCTGTGTTCTAGCCGTTGGCTTAGGCAGTGCCAGCACACATGAAACACAGCTCACACAGAGGCTTTGGGGTGGAGGGGCTGGCACTGTGCTGTGCCCTCTCCAGGGATCTGTGGTGCACACACCCAGCACCCCTACAAATGGGTCTGATTGACAGCTGAGCTTGGCAATCACCCACCCCCCCCAAAAAAAAGGAAAAAAAAAAGGTACACCCAATTTTGGGTGGCCTTGATTAACTAAGGACTTGATGGTTCCTGAATCTGCCAGTTTT
Organism: Ceyx melanurus; assembly: GCA_024611195.1. Taxonomy (NCBI): domain Eukaryota; kingdom Metazoa; phylum Chordata; class Aves; order Coraciiformes; family Alcedinidae; genus Ceyx; species Ceyx melanurus. The sequence goes on along the minus strand of JANHGL010026224.1, from coordinate 17,997 downwards.
CTGTCTCATCAGGGCTCTGGGATCTCAGGGCTGCTGATTTCCAAAGTTTACAAAACACAGAAAAAAACCATATACAAAGTAAAGCATGCTCTCTGCAATCTCCATATTCCAGATGAAAACTCAGAATAGCGGCCTTTTTTCTTTTGCTGTCCTTCCAAAAGGGAGCTAAGAGGCAAACTGATAATTAAGGGCTTAAAAAAACCCAGACAGATCAAAAAATCCCCCAAAACACCCTGTAAAATGCTATCGCTGGGGTTACTTCCAAGAAAGTAACTACAATTTTTATTGCAGATTTGTAAGCAAGCTTCTACATCACTTCCAAACCAAGCCTGTTTAAAAACCTGTTCTGCAGAGATGCAGTCAAATGAAACACATGCAGGTAATACTGCTGGTTTGGAGAACTTCAGAATTTCCTTCGAGTAATAACTTTAATTCAGTTCTTTCTGGCATAAAGTTTTTCATCCCATTATGTCAAAAACTGTATTATCTATCCATTTGTCTGTCAAAACGATTCCCCCTGGGCCCATATAGCACTGGTTCTTCTATTCTAAACCTCCCCATTACATCCTGCTATCAAGAGTCACAATTTTCAGCGAAAGTCTCTTGTGACTTTTGACGATGTTTTACAGGGAACTAGACCAGGAAGCTCAGAGTTAAAGGAAATCTTCCATTCTGGCAATGAATATGTAATAGGCATTACACTGTGCACTATACCAAAAATGTAAGGTTCATTAAGTCTTTCAAAGGCAAGAACTTCCATGTAGCTTTGAATGAACCTGTCTTTGCGATGGCATTAGCGAATGGTATTTTGGGGCAGGAGGTATTAATATGATGCATTAAGGAAGGAATCTGTTTAAATGCTCTATAGCTATGCGTGGATGTAGATGATCCAGGAATAAATAAAAAGTGAATAGTCGTCCAACTTTATATGTAAATTGTCTTCGGCTTATATACATAAGAATGCTCTTTGCTACTAAATTCCTTCATATTAACAAGCAGGAGTGTAACTAATATATAAAATAAAGTCATTCTCTTTAATGAGAATGCTAAATATTTTAAAGAAATGCACAGCTATGAAATATTGTCAAGGGCATTTTTATACTTAAGTTTAAGAACACTTATGACTTAACTGTTGAATAATTTAACACATTCAGCCTTGAAGTACTATTTATGTATGTTTTTTAATGTTCATACTTATGTTGGCTTTTCTTTGCTCAGGATTTAGGACCTTTGATTTCTGTTTATAAAATTTACATCTTTAATCTCCCAGCTCTATGCATTTCCCTGTTCAACTCCCCCAACAATATAGGCAAAATAAATGCTGAGGGGAAAAAAAAAGGAGCTAAAAGCCTCACAAAGCTTGGAACGGGGACTGTGTGGATTTTAACAAACATAAGGACAGATTTTAAGGAAATGAGCTCCAAGCAGAAAACCTCAATAATCACGAGCCACCTGTACTGCTCAAAAGGAGAAATTGCAAATGGGTTCGTGAGCTCTCTCCAAGAGGTGAAGAAAGGCCCATCAAACACCCTGGCACGTAGTGGGAACCACTCCTTTCAGGGAGCCCCGTGGCCAGCCTGGGGAGTGAAGGGGAAATTCCCCACGCAGCACCTGCATGGGTGGCAGGGCACAGCTGGGGCTGGGAGTGGAAATGCCCCCCAGTGCTCCTTGCCCATTGCAGGCACCCAGGGTCTGCCCGAGCACACGTCACCATGCGTTGTGGAGCAGGGACAGGGCTCCCGAGAGCACTTGGCTTGGAAACTAACCTGCCTTCACTCCCTGAATGTCCAGTATCCCTCAACCAATCACCAGGGGCAGAAGTTCTGCTCACTGATGAAAGGGAAGCCGTATTCTCCCCGCAGTTGCCACACCGCACGAAATTCACCCTGGGATAAACAAAAACCTCCACCACAAGTGTTTGCAGTGTGTCTTGTCACCTTTCATTACGGTCTTCTGCAACACGTTGATGTTTTCTGACACAGCAGCTGTAACCTGACGTGTCATACACTGAGCAGCAACTTTCAGGGCTTTCTAAGACACGTTTCTTTCAAAAAGCAGCATCTCGACCAGACAGTTGGGCCACGAGAGCATTTAGAACCGAGGCTAAAAAAGCCACGCTGGGATGTAAAGAGCATTACACACAGAATATTTGACCTGACTTTTCGTCTCTATTTGCTGTGCTACAAGCCATAGGCAGGGAGATGGACAGATCATCCAGCAGGATGCCAAGCCTATGTTATTGTGCAGCTATAGGCCCCTCAGCACCCATTCTGCCTCTGATAGTCATCACTTGCCAGGGTCCAAATGATTATAGATCTCTGGCATGTTTATGGTAGAAAGGAAGACAAATCTGAATATTTGTGAACGACAGAAGTAGTCACAGAAACCTGGTCCTGTGGGGTTCGTAAAGTCAGATCATGGCTGAGCAGGACTCCCTTAAGGGAGAAGAACCTGGGGGCTCAGTCTGACCTGCAAATGACACCCCACTGGATCATCCCACTGAGCAAAAGCAGCTTCTGGGGTAGATCAGCCATCCCTGGTGATGATACCTGACACATACCTGGTGCCAGATCCTCTGGCAGTGGTGGTGGGATCTCAGCACTGAGCCCATTTGCACCGACTCAGCATCACTGCAATGTAAGCATTGCCCCCTCTGAAGTCTTCAATTCAGCATCCCTGTCAGCACACTCTTTGCATGCCAAGAAGGAGATACCTAATTTGCTCAGAATAACCACTTGCACTCCCTCTGCCTTCACTTTCCATCAGACCTGAACGAGGAGGTAATTTTGTTCTACCAAACAATGTTAAAAGAAAGTATGTAAATAAAGGGAGAACTGGAGGGTGAAAACACTTGTCATCGTCCTGAAACTAAACCACTTGGCACAAAGGGAATCCAGAAACATCAATGGGAAGTCAAACTTTACAACAGGAATTCAAGCCAAAATGAATGCTGCAGCAGTAATACTCAAACTCACAATTTCCACGGGCCTCACTCCTTTAAAACCCACCAAAATCTCTGGATCTCACAGCTTCAAGGACTTCTGTTCCAAGAGTGCCTCCTGTAAAGCTTTATTTCCTTTTGAAGTCTGCTTTCTATTTTGCTCTCCTTTTTTTTTGCTAAGAATGTGTTTAGGTAGGAACTGGCCTTTACATCCACAGGCAGCCCTGGCTATCAGTCAATCTATCAGTAAACCGCTCATGAAGTTCACTAGACAAAGGGTTAGAGCAGCTAGTACCACAATAATGTAGAAACAGAAATATTACAAAGTAAAGGCTTATAAAATAATAAAAATTCTACTTAGTTCAGATACCTCCCAGTGCCTTTGGCAAAATACCTTAAGCATTCCACATAAGGCGGGCATTGTCTTTATAAGATGGCACCTCATAAAATGGTATTAAATATCACCAACGGGGCTTCGTATTTCATCCAGCAGGGTTTAGGCCAGACATGTTCTATATCACACATTATTAGAATGACATCTGCTTTGCAAGTTGTGTACCCAGGAGCATACCTTGATAACTCATTTCAGCACTCATTCTCGAGGCTTCTGTGGCTTCGTAATACCTAATATGTTTAACTCATTTTGAACAGAAGTCTAAAGCCTGTCGTGGCCCTCTGGCCAAAACTGTAGCTGTCAGGCAACGGAGCCAGCTATCAAACATTACTCATTTATCATTAGTGGTGATGCAGCTGTACAGAGAAATGTACCCACTGAAGTGAAGGGCTGTCAATTGTTCCCTGTCTAGTGCTCCTCAACGGGCATTTCTCCGTGGATAGTACAACAGCCAGAGCTCGGAGCTCCTTTCCTGAGAGCACAATTTATAGGGGCGAGGAAACAGGGAACATATTTTTATTTCAGTGGGTCTGCCACCAGCTGAATAAAGCAATCCTCACTAGAATCTAGAAGCAGAGAGATACATTACACACTGGCGTGTGTGTGGAAAGGTGTATGCACACACACACACACACAGGGCCTTGCTAAAGAAACTCTCTAGATCTGTACTGGGATTTAAGATGGGCACTAAAAGCTCCGCTCCCCTCCTCTCACCATTTCCAGAAGGAGACTGGAATGTGCAATTTAGGCTTCAAATTTCCACGTCTATTCTGCTTACAAAACTCCAACACACACTACCTTGAACTTCACTATCCTCCACTCAGCTCCCTAGGGAGGAAACCAGCCAGATTAAATCTATAGGAGAGATCTCCCGACTGCAGACACTACTGCCTTTATTCACAGAGGCAAAGCACAGCAATGGGCTGGGAAAGCACCACAGTTAAGATAGTATCTTCAGGCTCCTTTGAACCACTGCTGCATGCAAATATTTGTACACATGCATTATGAAGAAAGTGTGGCACAAGTCCCTGAATTTTTATTTGCCTCTGTACAGGAGAGATAGAGAGGAGGGAGACAGACTCCAGTGGCAAGGAGCAGAGCACTGGCTTCTGCCTCTGTCTTTCCGCTCTGCAGGGGTTCTCCTCTGGAGCCCAAACAGGGCAAAGTGAATTTGTTCATCACTTTCGAGGCCTTCACATAACCACAAACGTGGCAAAAGTGGGTTCTTAAAATCAGGAATCTCTAGTGAACAACTGAAACTTACCTGTTGCCCACATATTAAATTCTGACCTAGGTGCAGCTATGGCCAAGGTTCTGGAAAGCAGTTGGTCATGATGCTCTGTGACTAGGAGATGCTTTCAGCTTTTTGAGCAAAGGGCAACTACAACCATCAGTCCTCTGAGTTGAGTGTGAAGGCCAACGTGACTTTGAGCAGATGTTACACAAAAGCTTTTTTCCCAACTTCTAGGCACCCCACATTTAACCCAAACCAGTTTGCTGAAAAATCGAGTGAACTTTCTCCTAAGAACTTCAAACAAAGCTTTTTCAAACAAAGCAACTAAGAAACTATAACAAAACCACAATCACAGAGATTTCTGTTCCTCCCTTTGGTCTTGTGCAAAGTATCACAGATGATGCCACCTTGTGAACTGAATGGCAGCTAAACAAGTTTACAAGTATTATTATGTATTTCTGGAACACTTCCACTGTAGGCATAGAAACCCAGTGACCAAAGCACAGCTGCACTTCAGCTCTGTCCCATGTTTAAATACAGTTGCTAGCACCAACATGCTTCTTACCCAGAACAAGATGAGTAATAGGAAAAGGGAGGAAGAACGCAGCCCCAAAAGTCACAAACGTGGGACTGTTGATGAGGAAAAGCTCCTGTCCACCAGAAACAGCCAGCAGGAGACACAGGAGCTGCCTGGAGCAGCAGGCTTTTGAAGGAATGCCACTGAAAAGAGGAGTGGAAGTCCCTGTGTATGCTGAGCATCTTCTTTTTCCTCCTTTTCCCCACTTCTGAACATGCCATACTGCACACTGTCTGCCCCTTCCACTCTGACCACCAAGCCACTAGGCTCAAGTTTTCTGCCTAGCAGAAAATGAATGCAGCAGAAAGGGAGATGATGAACTTCTGGCAGAGGTAGGTTATAAAAAAAGTTAATGATGTGGTAAAACAAGTCTAATCAATGGGATTTGACAGGAACACAGAGAAACAGTCTTCCAGTGTGAAAATTATACCATCGAATTAAGAAAATAAAAAAATAAAATAAAGCCACCCTGAACTTAGCAAGCAGGCAGAAACTCAGGGCATAGTGGGATAATAAGGAAAATGGAAACAGCCACATTAGTTTCTCTGATTTCCCTTCCTTACAGCCCACGTTCTCCCAGGGTAAGGATGTGGCTCCTCACTGGCAGGGTCTGAAACTGAAGAGCAGTGCCATGGGACTCTGAGCTGCACCTGCTGTGGGTAAGCTGGGCTCAGGCTCATTGTGCCCCATGGAGCTACCTCTTTGACCTGACCTGATCTGATCTTATCTGCAGTTCCAGGTGCCTTTGAAGCCTTATGCTCTCATATTACCACAGGTCCTGCTTTGGCCCACAACACACCTTGATATACTTGAGTTCATTCTATAGCTTCCTTATTTCATGTAGTTATGGGCATAATAGAATTGCAAAGAGGTGGTAAATGGTGATTTCATTAGCTGCATTTCATCTCTACAACAGCAGAAGTCATCCTTTGAACACAGCCCCTTCCTTCTGGTTTTTTTTTAGCCAAACCCTGGACAGAACCCATCTTTCCGAGTCAGAAGGGATATACATGACTGTGTAAACTCCCAGAAACCTCCCCTCAAAATAGCCACAGGGGTTTGCAAACAAGTCACACAGAAACACCCTCTTTACCCATTTCCCCGGGGCTAAGCAGGCTCCCTCTGCAGAGCTCCCAGCTGCTTTGTGCTCAGAGGGTAGCAAGGCCTGAGCACAGGCTATGAAAAATATATTACAACTAGACCATGCAGGAAAAATCTTGACTTTCTCAACATCCTTTTTGTAATATTATGTGCTAGGAGAAATTATAGGTTCAGTTATGACTACCAAGTTAACAGGAGAAGGAAGCTGTCAGCACACATAAAAAACGCAGCTGAGCTCTCTATGTTCAATTGTAAGCCAGTCTGCAGAGGTCAGAGACTGCTCCTGGAAAAGCAACATATCTCTCAAGGATGTGCCCCTTCCTCAGCTACTGAAGGTGAATTTTTCCATCATGTCCTGGAAGGTAAATCAGATATGGCTGAGGAGCCTTCTGGTGCAATGCTTTAGTGTGCATGGCTGGATGTGCAGAAGCAGGTGGGCTCCTGATCCTTGCTTCCCTTAGTTAGGAAGACACTTGTGCTGAACCTCCCCCAGAAGAGGAGAAAGGAGCCCTGCTCAATGTTCCTCCTCTCCAGGGTGGCCAAGAGCAGCAGTAACTCAGTGCAGTTATCTTTTCTTACTGCTTTCTTTCAGCTCCAAGCACAGCACCATGCCCTGCAGCATTAGGCCTTAGGTTGTCATCCCCAGTCACTTTTTCCACCATGGTGATAGTGAAGCAGGGTGAGCCCTGCTCATCATCTGTGTGCACTCTGACTCATGGGATTAAACCCAAGTCTGGACAGGGAGGAGCTGAATTCAAACTGCTTTTGGTGGCTAACATAAACCTGATCTTATTATTGCATCATGACTTTTTAGGGTTACTTTATTCCTCGTAGCAGATTCATCCATTCTATTGTTCTATCTTCTTACAACACCCCAAGTCCCATCTCTTCCCTAACCCAGGTGTCTTCCTCTCTTTACACTCTGCTCCCACCACCATTTTGCTTCATGAGGTCTCTTCAAAACCCCTGCATCACTTCTGCCATGCCACAGGAAAGGAAGCATTTAGTCTCCACGCTCAGAGAGGCTGGGGAACCAGTAACAATAAGCAGTTGGTAGCTGGCAGCCTCGGGGCCAGGCTGGGAAGCGGCCAAGCAGAAGGGCAGCAGGAGGGCTGTGGAGCACACTGTGCTCACACTGCCCCATCTCTGCAGAAACCACCTCCTGCACTGAATTTCTTTGTGAACTCACTGTCTGCTGAGCAGGGTCAGTGTTTGTTTAAAACATGCCTCAGTGCACTGTTCTTTCCCACAGCTCTCCGAGGTTCACGTTATGATACAGTTGGTGAGTCATGCACAGATTAGTCATGGAGGAGATTTATTCTTGCCTACAGAATCAAGTCCAGCATGAGTAAGGACAATGCAAGTTTGGCACCAGCTTGTTTTGGTTCTGGCCGGTGCCAAAGGTGAGTTATGTCTCATCCTCAGGCTGCTGAGTCCGGTTTAATGCCCAAACTGCAGCACAGCCAATGCAGGAAGCACAGAACACTGACAACTCATAAGCTCCTCACAAGCCAGATGCTAAAGACACTTCCAGCAGTTATTAACCCTCACCAGATCAAGCCACTTGTGTGTGGAAGGCTCCAAGTCCTAGTGAATCCTCCAAGTCTCTTACTAAAGCTGACTAGAAAGTTGGATGAGATCTCAGTTTCACTGGAGCAAAACACACAAAGCTTATTCCATAGAGATCAAATTATGCAAGAATCAATTTCCTTGGGTGTCTACCAGTCCCTAAATTACTCCTGGACATTTTTTTACTACAAAAGTTGGGTTTTTTTTGAATTTTATTTCACAGGGACAGTATGATGTTCCAGCAATAACCCCACATTTCTGCCTGGCATTCAGCTGCCATGATGTTAACATCCAGCTAATTTTCCTTTGATTAATTTACACAGTAAGGGTAAAATCATACCTGCTGACTGAGGCAGTAATCACAGGTCTGCAGGACGCTCAGTCAGAACTCGGGCTCCTGAAACAAGAAAATGTTTTCATTGGTATTTGAAAATTCCATTCATTAACAGGTGTATACGGTTTGACTCCTTCAAAGTAAGCTGCAGACACAGCCTAATAAATCTCCATGACACCTCACTGCACCTCCATTTTATAGATGTGGTGATTCGAATATATCCAAGTGAAATGACTTGCCCAAGGCTAATGAAGGAATCAATGTCAGAGACAGGATTAAAAGTAGAAAAATTCCTGGCCCCCAGTCTCATAACCTAAGTGTGGTCGGCATTTCACTGGTACAAAAACAGGAAAAGGAAACACATCTATTTTGAATATTGTGAAAAGTAATTCATAGCAGATGGGCAGCCTGATGTTTTAAAATGGCTTTACTTTGTCATAAAATATCAATATTACACAGGATGTGGTTCTCATCCAAGACTATGCCAAGGTGTGAACAGCACAAAACCTGTCACTGGCAGCTCTTAGAGCAGCAGAGGTTGCACTACGAGAATAAAATAAGAGTCTCTGAGATGTCTCTCCTGCCCCTTTCCTTAAAACCAATTTCTTCCCGTGTGCTCCTCAGCTGGTAAAAGCTGCTTTGAAGCTGAGGAATACCTGCTCAGGAATGAATCTGTAGTGAGATGCCTATTGTCACAGCAGCAGAACAAGAGGGCTGCAGTGCCCCGTACTCAAACACACAGGTAACACCCACTGACACGTTTTGGTGGGTCTACCCACCTCTTCCTTAGATGCTAACACAGAGCCAGGCAGTACCTTCTCTGTCACCAAAACATAATGGGAAGACAATGCACCTGTCTAGCTGTGTAGAAGGATAATTAAAAAAAAAAAAAATAAAAAAAAAAAATGAAGGTACACTTGTGTCATTAAATATTGATGAATAAGATTCATTGACTGAGTTGGAGACAGTAGGATATGGCTTGAAATAAAACCCCATGAGGGCCACACCCCCTAGTATGCCCAGGGCCATCCCTTTAAAGGTAGGACAATTATAATTAATTGAGCAATCTGACAGAAAGCAACATCCATACAGTGGAGCAGAAAGTGACACTGTGCACGGAGCCATCCAGGACACTTGAAGGGTTAATACTGGTTCACTAGACCAAGGACAGTAAATTCTGCCTGTGGCTACCACCAGTCTATTGTATTATTATTGCAGGCTTTAGAAACAGCTTTTAATTTTAACCCTTTCCAGCCTTCTTCTACTGGGTCTCTTTAAATAATTGGCACTGAATAAAATTGCATTAAATTTTCCCAGTCATACTTCTCAATAAATTCTTTCACTTCCAGTGTTTACAATACTGTGCAGGAAGAAAAAAAAAAAAAAAAATCCAAAGAGGCTGGTCCTCCTTTACCTGTCACTTTTAACTCTTAAAGACCACAAATGCCACCATCAAACTGGTCCCCTTTCATATTGTTGTGATCAGTTCCCACCATTTGCTGCAAGGGTTGCTGTGGAATCCTGTCCATTACTGACTGGAAACCAGGCAGTGAGTGCTCAGATTTTTGGCAAACACAGAGATTGAATATAGATATTCCTGCACAATTTTCAGTCTTCCAGATACCTGAATTCCTTCACAAACTATATTTTTAACATTGTCTGCAAGATGCTGAGCACACCAGAGTTCAACCCACAGGCAGGCTACAGAGAAACAAGTGGTGGAGAAGGGAGGAGCGTGGGGGACAGCAGAGGATTGACTCAGTGACCCAGGAGATCCTCTCCAATTCTCCATTTCTGTGTTCATCTGTTTGCACTGAAGTTGATGGGAGACATTTCCACTGACTTCAAAGGGCTTTTATCTGGCCCTAGTTTCATTTCTTTTCAATATAGAGATGCAAGAGTAATGTCACGCATGATTTTCATGAGACATGCTAATATGCCATCAGTTCTGGGAGCAGCAGAATGAACCCAGGTAGATAAATTCTTCATCCCAAAGTGCTAAACATGCCAAGATCTGAAAAATATCTCCTTGTATCTCAAGTGCTGCTAAGTCCAGCAATGTCACAACTGGATTTCCAGTCATCAGCAGCCACAATCAATTATGCCAAATAAACTGTCATTACCTGGCTGCACTTTTTGCCAGCTAAGGGGACAAGGTGAAGAAATGTTTTTGATTTTGGGATGGGCCCACCACAAATTGCACTTTCAGATACAGAAAGGAGCACCCCAGCATTTGTATGGAAGGTTATTTAATGCAGAGGGGACATCACTTGTTAGATGGATAAGGCACAAAACACTCTGGAAAGAAGTATAAAAGCCTAATATTGATGGCCACAGACCCAAGGAACGAGAAGGTAGAACTGGGCAGTTGTATAATTACACTGTTCTCTTTTTCTCTCTGTTTTTTTTTCCCCCAAGCAGGCGTTCAGGCTGCTCAGTAGAGTCTCTCCAATATGTTATCTAATGGCTTCATCTCCACTTGTGAGATTCCCCATCTGTGGCCAGCCTGTGCCACCGCCTCATTCAGCCGAGCAAGGGAACAACATTCATTTGCTCCCCTCAGATCTTCTGAGACAGGTCTTGCTCTAGAGCAACAAAAAATGAGCTGCTCCTTAGTCAGGTCTGCACCTTTGCACTTAAGCCAGCCTTTGATGAAACTTTCCTCTGGATTTCAACGGTGCATTTTCTAGCTGGGCAATCTGCTCACTCGCTCTGCCTCCGTCCCTTTTTGTGCTCTTTGACTGCTATAATTCTGATCTATGTGGTGGTCTCACATTTTCCCCTGGAGATTCCCCTGCCTCCACCTTGTCTTCAAAGCCAAATATCACAAGCAGTGATTTCTAATCTGCAGTTCCTTTGGAAGGATGGATGTTCAGACACAACCTGTTTGTCCTGCTATTTTTTTTTTCGGCTGTTATACAGTGGCTGCTGCTGCTGTTTGGATGATACTTTACTCACTTCTCCATCTCTTTTCTCATCGTAATTACCATGAAACTAAGTGATTTCTAAAACATGGGAAACAGTATCATGTTCAATTTAGTTCTCCTAAGGCACAGAGTTATTTCCTCCTATTGATGCCCCTAATGAGGATGCTCCATGGGAGGATTTGGCCACTCAGAGGCTACTTCTGCTCCTCAGATGTGGTGGATCTTTTGCATGACTAGGACAGGGAAATGATACCACACCATGAGAAAAACAAAGAGCCAAGATGCTGAAGATATATTGACAGGAATTCAGAGGTTTGACTTCTTCAGGGCTGTATCTGGGTCTTCATACCCAAAAGGTGTGGACGTGCCAAAACCTGTTGTGTCTCCCATCCTACAGGTACCATTCCCATAGAAATGGTGAAGGAAACAGAGGGGAAAGAGAAGGCAGAGAGACTGGGCCATGGTTCAAGTTCTGCTCATTAAGTAGAAGGAATGCAGCTAGGAAAAGCAGACCCAAGAGGCCTCTGTGTGTCTCAAGATGAGTGATGCAAGGACACTGGAAAACACAGCAGACAACTGATGCCTGTTGAAACATTCAACACCCAAAGCAGAAGGGCCTTGTGTGAGGACCAGTGCAGTGTCTGAAGCCCTCATGCTTCCAAAGTAGAGTGGATGCTTAAGTGGCACAGGTCTGATGGAGTCAGATCAAAGGGCAGTTCCCAGGTAGCTGGTGTTTGGGTGCCCACCAGTTCATACAGAATTGCTGAGGATGATTTAATGATTATCTCATCAGTGGCCACGTGTCACAGAGGAAAACAGGCATGGTTTGCCTTAATTTACAAGTGTCATCTCCTGCAAGTGGAAAGAGGAGCATGGGAATGGCAAAGCTGAACTGATTTGTTCTGGCACCACTATTCCAACGTGGCAAGATATACCTCTGACTGTCACATTCAAATTTAGTAGATAGCATGCTTGCTTTTTATTTGATTTTTAGCAGGTCTCTCCACAATAAATATAAGAGCAGGATGCATAAACAAAGCGCCTGGCACTTACAGTTTATCTTGGTGACAGAAAGCTTGATTGATGAATAATAAGTTCAGAAAGTGGCAAATGTTCAACATAGGGCTAAATAACCTTTCGATGCTGGTTTGGCTTTTTTTTTTTTTTAGCTCAGTTTCTCTTAGCCTTCACATGTCTGGAAGTTGCTTTGTTCTAGTACTCCATCAGCTGCTGGGAGGGAAAAACAAGAGCTGCCTTATTTCTTCCTTATATATTGTCACTGATCTAATGGCTTATCAGCAGAGCAAGAATTAAATGGAGAACTTTTGCATGCTACACTGCTTCTTGTTTTCCCTTTCACTTTGCAGGGACAGGGCCTTTGAGTCAGGCCTTCCTGCTTGCAAAATGCTTATTTTGAACCTAGCACTATTACTGCAGTATCAAAATAGGGGAGGGGTGCTCACACTCACACGTGCAAAATGAGTTCAGGGGAGACGCCAGTCCAAGAATGCATAGAAGGAAAAACCCAACCCTGTTTTACAGAGAAGGAAACTGAGGCACGGAGTCTTCAAGCGACTTGTGTCCAGGAGCTTATAGGAAGAGTCTGGCAGAGGGGCAAAACCAAGCCAGACCCCATTGCTCCTGATCTTGTGCCTTAGCAACGAGGCCATTCTGCCTCTGTGCGCAGGCTCGGAGAGAAGAAGGGGCAACCTTCTAGGAGGGAAATCCTGGTTGGATTAAGCACTTTGCTTGCTTTCCTCTTCTCACCCCTTTCCTCCTTCAAAGAGTGGAGGATGGGGAGGGGGCCAGGCAGTCAGAGAGTGCCCGTCCCCCTCCACTCCTCAGCAGGGGCTCGGTGCTCCCCAGCGGCCCTTGAATGCCCGCACCCCTCAGCCAGGAAGGAAAGGCTATGATTTGTAATTGCAATATCTTCATTACTGTCTCTTAGTTCTTTGCACACTAATGTCAAGAGCTTTGTCTTTGTAGTGTTATTGGCATTTTTCATCATATTCATGAAGTGTGGGTCAATTTTCTTCAAAAGGCTCACTTCGCCAACTTGCCACAAAGACAGACAGTAATAAATTCTACCAGTGCACAGTGAAGGCTCCGTAGCTGCAAGCAACAATAAAAAGCAATGAGCTGGGTGTCACTAAGTAACTCCAGTTTACACTGCATTTTCTTCTTTTATTGAAAACTCGGAATATGAATTTATTAATGAACACACAGGCCTACTTTGAAAAGGGGGGGGGGGGGGTCCGAGTCAATTTATTTGGTATTCACACAGTGTGTGCCTACATTGTATTGTTTCATCATTTTATGGCCAGGCACAGCTTGTTAGGCTGTGGCCCTCCAGAAAAAAGCAGGCTCATATAGCAACACCTTGACGTAGATGTACAGCTGCTTTCACTGTGGCTGTCTCACCTTTAGCCCCGTCTGTCTACTGCCGCCTTTCATTTTCCGCATTCATACATCAATAAGCTTTGCATGCTGACACCTAATTTTGCAGGCTACTTTGGTTATGGAGGCCATGTTTTGCATATCACTACCCACCCCCTTCTGACATCTACTGCCTTTAAAGAGGGAGAGAATAGAGAGAGCACGAAAAGAGGGATTCTTTTCTTCTCAGCCTAATCAGAGATTTCTTTCTATTTGTCAAAAGCGGATCTGCCAAATCAACTTTAATTGATTCTTCCACAGTTCTCGTGTATGATTTCTGAAGGACTGGGCTTGTGTTCCAAGGCACAGTGTTGTGTTTCAAACAAATATGAGGTTTCTACAGCAAATCAAATTTAGATGCCAATTAGTTAGCATTTTCCATTCCAATTAAATTTGAGACCTTTCTGATTTTGAAAGACTTGTGCATCTCTGGGTGTGTGTATCTACAGACGTGTGTGCGCCCAGCTCTAGTTATTCTAGAGAAAGATATATGGGTATAAAATATTTAATGTGCCCTCAGTGGTCTAATAAGCAGGGAGGGGTTAGAGCCACCCATTTAAATATACATTTTGGAGGGTGTCTTTTTTTTTTACCTTGTTTATTTCACAAGGGTTTACCAGCCTATTCTAACCTGTTATGTGACACCGCCAAGGTTCTTACTTCTCAGTCAGGTGGCTAATGTCATTATCTCGTTGACAACTCATAAAATGGTATAATCTAATAGGGCTTTCCCTCCCCACACACACAGACTGAAAGCTTATTGTAGCAAAGAAAGGATTAGGGGCAAAAAGCAAGATTAATGGTTAAAAAAATAGAAGCGGGCTGAGTCCAGATAGAACACTGCAGCTTAAAAACAAATACAATTTGTGTATTAAAATGTGCCTTGATTGGACTGGATTTACACTAAGTAAACCCAGCAAACAATATGGGGCTTTTCCTCCTGGGGAGTGCATATTTGAGCAACACCTATATATTTGGTTTGAACCACTTTTTAAATGAATTCCTCCTCCTAAAAATCAGGTTTTAGGCAGGCTCGTAACGCAGAGACTAAAATGGAATTAATCTCTGCTATGGTGGGATGGTAATAAAAGCCTGCTTAGATTAGCTAAAACCATCCTGTGCAACCACGGTCAACCACAAACCATCCTAGCCTGTGGGAAAGAAATCTACCTGCCACCCCTGTGTCCAGCTGCCACACAAGGTGCCAACCACGTGCCAACAGGTTTTGCCCTCTTCAGGTCCCCAGAAAGGACCTCGGGACAGATGGACAACCCTCAGGAGCAGGCAGATCCACTCCCATTTTCTTCCAAGGACTTCAAAGCACCACAGTGAGGAATTCACCCTCAGCAAAATGCAGGTGGGAACAAGCACACACTTGCATTTCTTTGGGAAATAGATTAATTAGTTGCTTCCTCTTATAAAACATAAATAAACCAACAAAGAGCCAAGCCCAAAAAGGTGAGAAAATCCAGACACACTTCGCCAGGAAGGAAAACCAACAATCCTCAGGTAGTTTGGTGCTGCTACACAGTGTATTTTATATTTTCTCCCACTGCATGTGAGACCTAAAGCAGTAAAATGAGGAATTATGATGGCTATTGAACACCATTCATATATTCACAGCATTGCATCCGATGGCAATTAGAGTGCATGTTGACATAATTGTTGTACAAGGGGAAAATCTACAGCATTAACCAGCCCTCAGATTCACATTTCTGGACAGGCTATGCTTTGTGGAGTGTTTAGCACACTGCTGAACATCAAACTGGCCTTCTAAAGGTAGAGAGTTTTAACTTTTTAGTTTTGGTGATTTGGTTTTGTTGGTTTTGTTTTTAATCGGAAAAGAAAAACCCAACCTAAAATTTCATTTTGGTTCAGCTGATGAACAATTTTTCTTCAATATTTCAGTAAGCCACCAAATCCTCTACTTATCTCCCCTTGTGCTGAGTTCTGTAAAAAATGCAGCCCTTCAAGCTACGAAACGATAGAGGAAAATCAGAGAACACACAATAAAGTCTATAAAATTATGAACAGTATAGGAAAAGCAAATAGAAAAGAATTAGCCATTATTTCTCACAGCATAAGAGCTAGGGTGCACCCAACGAGGAGGCAGTGGGTTTAAAACAGCCCAGAAGAAACACTTTTACAAAGAAGAACTGAATTATACAACTTAACTGCACAGCATGCTGCAAAGACCAGGAATGTCAGTGGATGTGATGAGACAAATTCACAGTGGAGGTGCATGGAGGGCTGCCAAGCACCACGATCCAGGGCAGGGTCTGGTTTGGGAAGTCCCTTCCATGGTACCCAGCCAGGGCTGTGGAGGGAAGAAGCCCCATCTCCACAGGTCTGCCCTGACCACACCACAGTGATGCAGTTGCACCAGGACTGACATCACCTTTCAAAGAAGGATGCTCACAATATTGCAGGCAGTTTGGGGCTGCTCGTGGCATCACCCTCCCTGCCTGGGGCTGGTTGGAGGTGTTGAGGGAAGCAGCTGAGGAGTGCTCCTGGTGGGAGCAAGACCTCCAAACCCCCAGTGGAATCACTCTGTTGCCAAACCCACGATGAGCCCTTGATCCAGACCACATATGCAGCAAAAACAATAGCACTGATGAGCAATTATGGTTCTTTGTCTGTAAAGTACTCCTACCAAGGTGCACTTGTGTATCTGGTGTGCAACGGTGCTGTGGAGGAAGATCTTGATGTGTTTATCACTTTGGGGATTTTTCATTGGAGGGTAAGCAGCAAAAGAGGAAATTCCAAGAGGGCCACTGGCTACTTTGGCAACAGTGGCAAGAACTGCCCTGTTTAGCAGAAGGAAAAGGCATGGGAAATCAAGACAGGCACACAAATGTGGCTGAAGTCAGATGATTTTACTGCTGGCAAAGGCCAGACCAGAAGTTTTCAACCATTTCTTGATTTATGGGCCTTTACACTTCCAACAGAGAGGTGATCACCTGCAAGAGTGAATTAAAGCCTCCTGACAAGAGACTTTTTCTGTTGCCTTTCCAACACCCTTTAGAGAAATGGCTTAGAGACCCTCTGGGAAACATTGCCCAGTTGGAAATCTTCTGGAATAGGGATGAGCAAGGGGACAGGGATAGTGCCTGAGTTTGGGATTTAGGCTTTGCCATCCCATCTTTTTGCTTCCTATCTGTGGTAAAAGAAGAATTTTTAAAAAGCCTTCCTTTTCCTTCATAGTTTTAAGGCTAAAAAGAACTATTAGATCATCTGTTCCGACCTTTTCCATCCAGAGGCCACCACAGTTCCTCCAGTTTATGAGTACCTCCATAAAATAACAGCCTATATTAATTTCAATCACCACTGAGGGAAATAAACCCGCTGCAGTCAGAAAATTATTTCTCTGAGGTTCACCATTTGCCACAGTTTACACTCTCATAGTTCACATCCTTTCTAATCACTACACCACTTTTCCTCTGGATATTCATGAACACATTGTTAAAATACTGGGAACAGGAGTTTAACTTAGAGTGGTTATCCCGTTGTTGGTCACATTTTACATAGTAAAAAAGATCCCCAATAGAATCACAGAGTGTCAGGGGTTGGAAGGGAGCTAGAAGATCATCTAGTCCAACCCCCCTGCCAGAGCAGGGTCACCTAGACCAAGTCACCCAGGAACAGATCCAGGAGGGTCTTGAGTGTCTCCAGAGATGGAGACAACAGTAGGAAGGCTTGGGGAGCACAAAAAAAAAACAACAACCCCAACCAAAATCAACCAACCAATCAACCAACAAAATAAACCCCACACTAAGAAAAGCGATGGAAACCAAACCAAAACAAGAACACAGTTCTCCTGAGCTCACATACACCCTAAGAGATCAAACACAAGTCACCCCTAAGCTGGTGGCAGAGATGGAGCTGACACCTCCTTTCTCAAGCCAAACCCGGAGTTTTAATCACCGGAGCACCTCCCTCTCCCTCACCGCTTCCATCTATCACTCCAGGCAGGCTACACGGCCAGGATGGCTTTGTGAGGCATAGAAACACCGTTTTACGGGCAATAAACAATAAATATGAACCTGAGCGACATCTCCGGGAGACCAAAAAGGGAGTCCTTTTGTGGTTTGTTTTTTGTGTCCCCTCAGAAGTTAACAAAAGCCTTCCCCTTGCCCTCCTTCCCGCGCGTTTTTGCCGGGCTCGGCGCGCTGAGGGGTCCGGCCGCGCCAGCTCCCCCCTCAGGGCCGCGGGATGGCAGCGAACGGCTCCCGCTCCCTGCCAAGATGACAGAAAGTCCTGGCTGGCTCCGCCGCCGGCACTGCCAGGCTACCGGCGAAAGGCTTGTGCGACCGCATTTAAGCGCTGCTAACTAATTATTAACTGCGGGCTCGGCTTTTCAGGGCGCAGACAATGGGATCAGGCGGGCACCGCTCCACAAGCGCGGGGGGGGGGGCAGCAGAGGCGGGGGTGGGGGGATGCAGAGGGGTCGGGGGGGGGCTCACCTGCACAGGGCCAGCAGGGTG
>JANHGL010026223.1:50592-69051 GCA_024611195.1 Ceyx melanurus | reverse complement strand
CTAGGTGCAGATGGCCCTGCTCTCAGCAGGGGTTGGGCTGGGGGAGCTCTGGAGCTCCCTTCCAACCCAGACACTGCCAGGATTCTGGGATTACTGGTTACTCAGTGTAAAACAAGACACTTGGTGTTAATGAATGCTTCTAAACACTTGGAGTTCTGTATCCTCTGGAAAGCCCTCAAGGCCTGACAAAGACTGAGACTGCTCCAGGATGCTTGGAATACCCAGCACGTGGTATTTCCTAGGAATTGTGCACAGCAGCAACTGGACTAATGTTGCTTTTCCTGCACGCCTGTGTGGGTCAGTTTTGTTAGTTGCACTCTCTTAAAAATGCTTTTGAACTCCTCATCTCCAGGAGTCAGTGTGTGCTTTCCATTTCTTCTTCAGGCCTCAGTCCCTAGGTTGTTACTTGGAATTTCCACACAGACTCCTTGCATTCCTATGTGAACTACATTAGGGGATGAGACAAGATAATGTACCATTTATTTTTACATTGAACTTTCAGGCCTGAGAAATGCATAAGAATAATTTGGAAATGCTCCTAACTGCACTTGCTGGGAGAAGAGTTAATCAGGGTTTGAAGCAGCAGTAAGTTCTTCTTCCATCACCCTTTCCTTTAGAAGATTCATTTTAGCAGGATGGTGACAGAGGTCCAAGTGTAGTTAATATCTAAAACAAAGCCATATATATAAAAAACACAATTTATCCTGCAGGTTTAAGGAATCCCAGAAAATATTCCAATAAATGTACCAGTTTTATTGTCCTTACACTCTCCCAACTCCAAATAACCATTTTTTCTTTAGAAAAAAAGATGCTTCTGTGGTGATGGAAATGAATGTAGATGTTTGCAGTGTTGGTATTTATCAGTTGGTGTACAGTGGGGAGCTTCTAGCTTTGGATTGGCAGCAGGAACAATGCTTGGTGTGGCATCAGACTGCTCACTGAAGGATTGCTGTCAAATAAATGCAAAGTTTGAAATACAGGCAAGAAGGGAAATGCAGATGTGAGTTTTAAAAAAAAAAAAGATATGTTTGCTGCCCTGTCAGGTTTTGCATGGCTGAGTAGCCATGGCTCGCTTTTGTACAATATTCACTTGAAAAGTGTTAATTTAGGCAAGCTTTAAAATTTTGGATGCATTGGACAAGGGTTAGGATCTGTGAACTTGTTCTCAGTTTTGTAAGGATTTATTTCCCTGGAAAGTGTGCTTATATTTAGACATTGCATTATGTTCCATCTCTTATGATCTTTTATTCTTGCACTGAAATTAATTCTGCTTGTATTTTGTCACTTGGTGATGTTTCTAAATCTGTCCTCAAGCAAGGCTTCCAGGAGCTCACAATTCAGACTGTTTAATTGAGCTGTGGCAAAAAAAAAACCTCTGATCTCAAGTGTCCTGTATCCTAGAATGTAGGTCTGCTTCTGACTAACTTTGTCACTCAATGGTAGCTGCTTTGTGGCCAAGCCAATCACCTGTGTTTTGAGACTCTTGTTTGATCTTGAATCTTGGGGACATTTGAAAGAGGAAGAAGAATATTTAATGCTAATGAGATAGGTCCTTAATTAATTAATGCCCCTTTCAAGCCCTGTCTTTAAACAGTGTTTTTCAGGCTTTTTTTTTTTTTTGTTCCTTGGTTTGGATGTTTCATCTCTGGCATTTCCTTTGTTCCACTGTGGGTTTTTCCTTAGCAGTTGCTGCTTTTCTGTTTATCTTGCTCCTAACTGAGGACCATCTTTCATATTTGACTTCATGAAACTGGCTGAAATTGCTCCAGAGCATCTGAGAAGCACGTTCTTATTCACTACATGTAAAATTCTGTGCCCAGATTGGCATCAAATGCTCAAATAACTGAATCTTGTGTAGTGCTTATGTAACAACCTAGAAGCATGCATATATAATATATCTTTGCCTGCTTTTGTCAGAATGGAGCTAATTCAAACTTGTTCCACTGTGACCATTTTTGGGTGAAGAGGCAAATAATATGACTTGATTCTGTTTGTAGGCAAAGGTTATTTAATGTCTTTTTTTTTTCCTTCAGCTAAAACAATGGAGGGATTGAGAGAATCCCGATTTAATCTTGAGATACCTTAGTTACACTCTGGTTCTCCACGAATAAAAAATTATTTTAATCCAGCAGAAAATGGTTAAACAATTAGTGCTTGAGAACTGGAACTGGACAGATTGCAGTTGGATGCTAAGTGTCTGTAAGGGGAAGGGAGCTCTCAACCATTGGAACTGGCAGCTGGAGCTCTGGGTTGTTGTGGATACTCCACTTACATTTCCAAAGCTAGACTGAAAACCTTGCTTTAATCACATGCAGGTTATTTAACTCAGTGCAGGAATAATTGGGAGAGATGTAATGGTCTGTGATATACATGAGGTCAGCCTGTATCATCTCTTGGTTTCTTCTGCCTTTACCTTCTGTCAATGAGTTGTAAAAATCTATTGCTTCATGTTCCTGCTTATCAAAATAAGGCAACTTTTTCTTCTGTGCTGCATTCAGATTGGAAATTACTTTGCTTTTTTGTTGTCCCTGCCCTCATATACATAGGTGTGTCAGATGTGTATTAAACACAGAAGTGGCCTGAGCTCAGAAGCTTTTGCTGTGTGTTTTGAGCCCTGATGGACCACACAGGAGGCATCTGAGACCTCAAGAGACTTCCCAGGATTGCCCCAAGTATGACATTTAACTTCTGGAAGCAAAGGCTGTATTAGTTTATAACCATATACATGGTTATAAACCTTCTGATTCACTGCTGATGAACCCATCTATGGGATAAGAAGTGTTTGGAGTTTTTTTGCCCCCAATATAAACAGAAGTATCCCCCTTCTTGCCAAACAGAACGTGTTGTTTATCACTGGAAGGAAAAACAGAGTGAATCAATAGAAGTTGAGATCACTTGAGTTAAATCCACTGGGAATTGTTTTTTTTCTTCTTCTGTTAGCTTACTTTGAGGTAAGACAAGACAGGGTATGAAAGAAGATTTTCATAGCTACTTTTAATAGAACTTTTTAAACACAGCTTACTTGTTAACTAACTAGCTAAGGAAACATTGGCATTACTCTGTTATTCTGGCTGTTTGGCTGTAGTTACACTAATATAGCTCCCATGAATGATGAGGATGAATTCTGAACCTTTCTCAAAATGGGACTCCATCAATACTAGTAATTTGATGTGATTATGTCCATTTCATTGTCCATGAAAGTAGGTTTTGCTGTGTGATTTTTTTATCTCTCTAGTTTTACTGGACAGCCCCACTTCTGCACAGATATTTTGTGCAAGCAAGACTTAAGGAGCTAGTCTAATGTCTGTATGTTTTGCAGGTTTTTACCAGACTCTGGTGTCCCATGAGCTGCTAGAGCTATGTGAGAAGGCAGCCCAGCACCACTGCACTATTCTAATGCATCCTGGGTAGGTTCATTTTGATGCACATATCAAATCTAGGATCAGACATCCCAGCCTGAGAAATCCTGTGAGAACTGAATTGAGACAGTTTTTCTGCAGAGTGTAGATGGGGGGTCACTGTCTGTCTGGGCCCAGGAAGGAGGTGTGAGGAGGTTAATGGTGCTCTAAAGATGCTCACCACATTCATTCTGCAGAGCAGCTTTGATTTTCTGCACCACTTTCATCTGAGGATCTCAGGCTAGAAGGTGAGATTCTCTGTGCTGGTGTAAACACAGTTAGGCTTGCACTCAAGTTTACTTTCAACTCATGTAGCACAAGCTACCACACACTACCTACCAGTATTTATTTCTGTAGTTAGCATCAGGTTTGAACTAGTAATCTGAAGAGAAAATTCTTTCTACATCCTTAACAAATTTTTAAGCAATCAAGTGACCCCTAATAAAAAGGTCTTCAGGTACTTTTCAGTTTTAGGTATGCTTTTTGTTACTGGAATTGATGCTCTGACAAAATAATTGGTAGTAATTGTTGTACTGCTGTCAGTTCTGATAGACCACTCAAGTAGAAAATACTTTACAGATCCAGCCATTTCCTATGTGTCACCAGATAAAACTTTCCCATCCTTCAGCACTTGGATCTTAAAGCTAGTCCTTGTATTTTTGTTAATAATAAAGCTGTCATTTCTAATAAAGTATGGAGCAATCACCTAGGGAAATCACACTAGTGATAGATAGAGCAGGCTGAAACACTAGACTGTGTGAACACAAATGCTCAATAGCTTGGAATAGAATTCTGTCATTAAAATGAACCTTTAGAGGGACAAGTGCTGAAAGCACCAGGATGGAAATGCTTTACATTTAGGAGACTGATTCAGCTCAGTTTGGAGTCAGCTCATGCTTCTGAGCATGGAAAGAGGTCCTGCAGTGAAGGAAGAAGTGCTGTCAAAAATCAAGCAGCATTGGACTGAGCAGGGGGGGATCCTGTAGAAACACCCCAGAAATGGAGCTCTCTGCTCAGCCTCCCTGCCAGAAGAGTCTCTTGATTTGTCATTCACCTTACTGAAGAAAAGGATGTCAAATCCAGTCAACAAACTTTGCACACAAAGGGGTCACAGGGAGCTTGTAGATGTTTTAATTTTGCTATAAGTAGGATCCAAGGAACAGGAGATAACCCAAAAGCTCCCTGTTCTGCCTGGGAGGTGACCTGTGGAGCAAAGGTTTCTTGTGCATGTGGATCTGGTGTGTTCTCACTTCCATCTCTCCTCAGTAAGGTTTGGCCAATAACTCAAGATTATGTGTCAGACATCTGGCAATTTTTCTCCACTCTGTTTGTTTCCCCCTTTCCAAAAATGGGGATGACTACATTTGCCTGTCTTTACAAAACACTGTGCCTGGACAGTGCATTAGGACACTCCAGCATCACTGTTATTCTAAACTATATTGTTTCTTTGTCCTCAGATAGTGAAGCTAGTATTTTGGGGCGGGGGGGGGGAATTCCAAGTGGATAAGAAAAGTAAAACTGCCTATTTAAATGATAATTATGCTCTTCAGAGCCTCCAAATACCAGCTGAAATGTCTGTGTTTTTCTCATTGAGCAGTCTGGTTGGCTAATGGACGATGTCTATTTGCAGTTAAAGCTATTGCAATGGTGACAATTAAGCATATACGTGGAACAGGGTAATCAGTAGGAATGCAGTTTTATCACCAATGTTAATTATCTAATATTTTCCAGCTTACAATAATGTGAAAATTCCTTAGGCGTAAATGAAAATGAGCCCATCAATTACAATTTTTCTTAAGGTAATGGCTGACAGAACATTTTCCACTCCACAAAAAATGGAAGCAAGAGAAAAATTAACAAAATTAACAACTTACTTGTTCAGGCTCTATAGTATACAAATGTAGTCATATACCACATGATGTGTGTTCTCATTTCCTCACGGGGGGAAATTTCCAACTTGTTGGCTGGAATTAATCAAAGAATTTTTTTTTTTCCAAGAGTCTGTGCAACCACTTCTAAAATTTCTAAAGAAAACATTTTTTAAGCATCTTGAATGAGAGCAGAATTGATCTAAAAGCTATTGTTTACTATAATAATTCTCAGAGATTGCCTGCATCAGACCTAGGAGAATACGTGCTACTTGATGTGGAAAAGAGCCAAATACTCTTTGGCATATTTCCTTTATATTCCTCAACAACTTGCCCTTTTCATTTTATTTCTCATCATCTGAGGGCTAATCTTGGTTACAATCATTCCAATCAGCCATTCTGAAATGACCTTTAAATGCTGGGAAAGCCACGGAAGATTATTTCTTAACCTCTATTCTCCAAAATTTGAATAAGCCTCCTAAGTCAACAGGGAGTGATGGGACCCATGTATAAGCAATAATTTTCAGGAAAACAAATCTTGTCAGCCTTACAAGCCCTGTGATAATTTTCAGTGAGCTCTTTCTGCTCATGAAACTGATTTTAGGTACCTTACCACAGGTAGAGGTCTTGCATTCACTATGTGTCTTGAGTTGAGATATGTTAAGTGTAGGTGATTACCCTGCTCCTCTGCAGCTGCCCAAACACAGGGGTTGCATTTCTGTGCTCACTGGAAGGCAATGAATGATTCAGAGTGTGGAGTTGGCTGTCAGAGCAGAACACACCACCTTTCTCCAGTAGGGATCATGTTTAATTTTATTTTGCTGGCAACTGTGCAAATCTGTTCTTGCAAGTAAACACTGAGCAGGAGGATGTGTATGGACAGAAGCAACATAGCTGTTCAAATGTTTGATTTGGTTGGTTGTTTTGTTCTTCCTCCTCCCTCCACTCCCACATGAAGCACGTTATCAGTTATATATTCTTTGGCTTCCCTTGCCTTTTCAGCTCATGAAATTTGATGGACTCTTTTCTTGTACATTAAAGGGTTCAAGTTTGTTAATTTGCTTTTTTCCTGCTCATCATCAAGAGATCTTTATCTTTACCTTAATTTTCTCTAAATGATTCTGGTCCATACTGTGTAACTTAAATAGGTAACATTCTTCTCATAGCAATCATGAAATAATACTAAATAAAATTGTGATGGTTTTTCATCTAGATGACTGGAAGCCCATTTCAGCTTTAGATTGCCAAGGGGTCAGGTAGTGCAGTTTGTAAATGCAACAGCTTCTTGCCCAGTTCCCAAAGTGGTGACATGGTGAAGATCTGTACAATTTCAGCACAGCAGAAATGAGGTTAAAGGAATAATGGTCTAATTACTACATTCCTGTCTGTGTGCTGTGGAAGAGCCCCAGCAGAGCAGGAAGGCAAGGGATTTAGGCATCCTGCTCCCAGTCCTGGTGTCTGGAGGATAATGGTTTATCCTCACTGGAGGAATACCAGCATGTGCTAAAGCTCACCAGGAAACCTCATTTTCTGGCCATGGAAATGGATGCTCCTGCTTAACACAGTTTGGAGCTCTTCATTTCAATGGAGACACTGTCAGTGTGCTCCAGAACTGCCCGTGCCCTACACAGAGAAATAGAGATTGGATGATCATGTTCCTTTGTTGGTTTAATTCCTTTAATCAGAGTCTTAATCAAGTTGTGTGACCACGCTGTGACTGTAATTGCACATATGGATTTACGTGTGACACCTTAAAAATCTGGCCCCAAACAGCAATTTGCCTTCTTTCCATAAAGGAATTGGCTTCTAGATTTTTGCAGTTAAATTGGATGTAATTGCTTGTCAGTAGATGGCTGCTCAGGAAACATTGCTCTGAGATTCTAGGGAAAGAAAGAGGCAAAAATTACAACTTGCATGACACAAGCATTACAAAAAAGAGACGGTCAAGCAGAAATGTGACTTAAAAATGCTACAAGCTTCCCACTGATTGCCTACATGGGATACACTGAAGCTTTAATTAGGTTGCAGGATAAAAGAGCAGTATATTCAATTTAGGTTTTGTTTCTCCTAAGAACAAACAGGAATTCTTTCTCTTAAGGTCTAGATCTTCACAGGCAGGAATTTCTGTAACATCACATCAGTGTCTGCATGTTTCCCAACTTAGTGTTCTGGTTTTTCTCACATTGACTAAAATTACACTTAAATCTGTGATAATTAGGTTTGTTGGGCAATTTTTAATTGCCTGGTAATAGTAAATATTGCCTTCTAAGAATGGGATGGTTTTTTCCTTATAATAAAAGATTCAACATAGTCTTTTTTATGTCTTTCTAATATTTATTCAATTTCCTGGGTTTGTTTTTTGTTTGCTTGGTGGTTTTTGATCGGGTTTTTTTATTTAAAGGAAGAACAAAGCTGCAAAACTTGTCTCTTGAGTAAACTCAAGAGAAGTAAACTTCTTGAGAAGTAAGCTTCTCCACTTTTATGTAAATTGACTGATCTGCTGGACATGAAACAGCCTTCATAGATAAACGAGTTGATGTTCCTCTAAATATAGGCTTATTCCCCACAGAGCACTGATCTTCTTGTGTTTTATGCATCCTACCTTTAAATGTTTCAAACACTGGACCCCACTTCCCTCAGAGACCAATTTATAGGCTTAAAAATTTAATAAACAAGTCAGCTGTGGTTAGTATTAATTCTTAGTATTCAAGTATTTGTACTGTGATAGCCAACAGAACTGCTTGTGCTAGTCAGTGGGACAAAAAGGTAACAGATTTGGACTTGATGATCCTAAAGGTCCTTCCCAGCCATGGTAATTTCATTTATAATTGTCTATATTTGAGCAGTGTCAGGTACATTTTAATGCCAATTTTGGTTGTGCCCTCTGGACAATGATATGATAGAAATTTACCTTGCTTAGTACTGGAAGTTACTAATCTTGTTTGATTTTCATCAAATAGTGTCACAATTATAGGATGTGATGGTCCAGTGAAGGTAAACAAATATGATTTGTATTGGTAAGTTAATAAGATTTTATGAAGATAAATTAAAAAATCATTAGTGCTTTAAAGTGAGTTGCAGGTTTTATCAGAAACCAGAAAGTTCAAAGGAGTTTAATTCGTGTTGATTTGTTTGTAGGCAGATTGATATTTCCTCTCTACAGAGATCTGTCCCTCAAAGTGCAGAATTTCAAATTACAGCAGGGTGAAAAAAGCACTGGACAAAAATAGTTTGGACTGTATTCCATGAAAAACAGCCCTTTAATCCCTTTCTGAGTCCTCAGCTCATGTTTTAGTCACCAAAACAAACCCACTCTCCCATGTTGTGGGCGATGATAACAGCGGGGTAAACAGAGGCAGGGCTTTTATTAACATGATCTAAGCAGTTAATTGGCTGCCTTGTAGTTTAATCTCATCTTTACACATGGAAGCAGTGCACACTGTCTGTTTCTGATCCTCCAAGGACAGCTTTTCACGTGGCAGCGTAGAATAAGACATTATCACCAGGCACCTGACAGGCCTGTAATGCTGCTTGTCAGCCAAGGGGCTACAGAGCTGGTTATAATTGAGGGAGATGTACAATAGATGATGATTTGCAAGAGGCAGTGCTGAATGCTACTTTATAATTAAAGAGAAGCCGTAAAGTCAAGATGTGCCATGAGTGCTGGTTTCCTATGAGAAATGAAGTGTCAGTATTCAAGCAGCCCCAGAGCAGAGATTTCAGTTTCCAGATGATGCATTTACAACCAGGTTAAAATTACAGAAACAAAACTTTACAGTCTGAGTGATAAAAATGTTATAATTAAGAAGCTTAATCCTACCTTTTAGGAGGTATGCTTGTGATGAATTAATTACCCAAAACAACAGTTCTGGTGGTGTTCAATTTAAACTTTTTTTTTTCAGATTACAGCCATGTCATGGGTTTTTTTTACATGTGCATTTACATTGTCCATGTAGAGAACCATAAACTGAGCTAACAATGGAAGCTTGGTGCTTTCTTGGTTGTTTTTTCTAGGTAGTTTCCTCTCAAGGCAGGTGATAGAACACTAAGAGCCTCTTCTCTGTTGCAGTGCTGAAGGAGGTTTTATCTCCCTTAAATATGGGTAGTTCAGAAGGCAGACTGGGTGTCAGATCTACTTTCACTCATTTTTAGTACATTAATCTCAATCTTTTGTGGTAGCACTGTACTAATGACTGAATTTCCAGAGGCTTTGTCCTATAATTAGAGAATCTATTCCCTTAACACAGAAGATGTTGGGATTTCTGTCATCCAGGTGATCTATTTCCATCAATATGACCAGCATTTTTTCCTTTATTTTTACTGCTTCCATTCCTTCTTTTAACATGTGCTATAAAGCACTGTATGCTGTAGAGAACCCAGATAAAAAAGGGATGAAAATGAGAGGGCATAAATTATCCCTCTGCCCTTCAGGTCTGTGGCTTGCCTTGGGGTGTGCTGCTCTTCAGGCTGCTAAAGCCAAGAAGCCAGGCTGTGTTGTTCACTACTGGACCAACCCTCTCAAAAGCCTGTTCTGTTTCAATCCACAGGACAAATAATGATGGGCACATAGTTGTATTCATGTCACCTACTACAAGTCCTGAATTAAGATGCCATTATGCAGGAAAATAATTTTTAAAAATTTAATAATTAAAATTCTCTTTCAAACTTCGATGATAAAATGTATTAATTTCAAATATTCTGAGTAGATTTCTTTCAAAGCAGAATACCTTTCCTGATCCTCAGGAACCATTTTGCAGCCTGACAAATGCTGTACTAGCAGCTAGCAAAATATTCTAATAGAATGTGAGTTCTGTGTGTGTTGGCCTCTTCATCCATCACTTTCTTGCAGAGGCAGGGTTGTATAGCACACTGGTTTTAACTACAATCTGCTCCAGGCCAGTATCCTCCATTTAGATCACTGGCTTAGTACCTTTTGCCCATGTGTAACTAATTAATTTAGTGTAACAATAAATAGATATTGTCTCTGTACAGGAGCATGTCAGAGAAATTTCTGCAAGGCTTCTGATGCGAGACACAATTTCAGAGGGAAATCCTGTCTCATCCAACAGCTGAAAATTGGCATCTCCTTTTTCATCTTGAATTTTCCAGGGATTTATAGGCATTAAATACAATCAAATGCACAGATATCCTTTAGATACTATTCTATTCCTTTGTAGCTGTTGAAACTGGCATTTTTATGTCATTTCTAAGACCAAAAAATGACCACTGTGGTCTGGACTGTTGTCTAAATGCCGTTCTACATTGATTTTTGCCAGCAGATCTGGACTGCCATTAGCTATTGTAAACCCCAGCTGTATGAATGGATAGAATTGCAGCACAAATAGGAATATTCCACTTTCTCAAGGCCAGGAGCCCTATTTCTCCTCCCTTAGCTTCACATGAGCATGGCACCATTGCTTTGACCAGAACCACTTCTTTCTTGCAGTGGTTGAAGGCAGGCTGCAGGGTAGGAGAATTGCTTGGTGTCAGTGCACAGTGAGAATCTGTTCTGGACCCTTCTACAAATATTTATGCATGAGAAGGGTGAGGAATGGGTTTTCACCATGGGAAAGGTGAAAGGTGGGTGGTTTTCTATATGCCTTCTACTTGTGCTCTGGACTTGAGGGGTCCAATGGGAAATAAAAACTCCTATCAGCTACTCCACTAATAAATTCATCAAGACAGCTCTTGTAGCATTTCATGCTTGGTTTTGATCCAATTATCTTGACGTTGCTGAAATGAACCTAGAAATGTCTCTGCAGTGGGGAATGCAAAGGCAAAAACAAAAAAACACAGAGGTCCCCAAGAAAGCTTTGTGAAGAGCCAAGTGATTCAAGAAGCAGACAGGTGGAATGTTTCATTTCTGCTGTCCTGCCTCAATAAACTCTATTTTACTGTCAGTGTCTCCCATACAGCTACAGCAGTTTTGCTCTGATCAGTGATCCTTTGCCTTTTACTGAGCAGAGCAGAAAGGATCTTGAATGGGAGGTGGGGGAAAGAATAGCTGAGGATTTCTTCAGGGAAAAAGAATCTTAAAAAGACCCATAGCTTAGAGGATTACTGAAAAGGTCTGTCTGCTTTTATCTGCTTTACATGCATTTGATGGCATGTCAAGAAATTATACTGGGCTGAAATGGGGATGATAAAAGTGTTAAGAGATGATGTAGCAGTTTGGTCATTTCTGAATGTGGGACTGAAAGGCTTTGTAACATAATTAATACAATTAAATGGCATTAGTGAAGTTACTGTTAAATATCAGTTCCTTGTGTTCTGTCTTCTTTATACCCCAGCCTTAGCTCAAATCCTAAATACCTTCATTTAACAGCCAGCAATTATATGGGACTTAGTCTGCTTAACAAATTAATTATCAGCACATGTTTTATCTCAGTGGAGAATTAGGAAGCTTTGGCTGCTGATCTGAATGACTCCATGGATGTTTAGATTACATTCTAGTTCTATTGTGCATGGTCCATTATGACTTGGCCTCTTGGAAGAAGGGAAGTCTCTGCTCTAGCTGATCTGCATTTCCAAGTGGCAGATAAGAGGGGCTGATGGTGCTGTAATTGCCATGGGCTTTTATTAGTGGCAGAACTGCCTGTGGTAGGTTCATTTTGGTTTATTTGTGATGTGCTGGATGTGTTGGAGCTTGTGAGGTGTTAATCTGTATGGGAGAAAAGAGAACTCTTCTCAGGTTTGCTGTTATACTTACATTAGGCTGTTTTATAGAGTTATTTTATGCCTGCAGATAAAGGATTTTCTCAGCATACTTTTATTTTTATATTTATTTCAAATGAAATAAGAAAATATTGGCAAAAACTTGAGATTTCCCACTAGTCTGACTGTACCTCTACAGGTAAGTTGGCCAGAGAAGAAATATGTTTGAAAAAACAACTTTAATTGAAAAGACAACACTGTCAGTAGTCTCTAGCATAGTAAAAATCACAAAATGAAGGACAAAACTATGTCCATGGTGAAAAATACTTCCAATCACAAACCTTTGTAGCTCAGTGCAGTTTGGCACTGCTCTCAAGGTATTCTATGTTGTATTTTGGGGCTTTTTAAGCAGTGCTCAAGCACTGAGCTCTCAAAGAGAGAAAATTTGACTTTTCAGTACGTCATCCCCATATCAAGGCCATTTCAAAGACAACCCATATATATATATGTATGTATAAGATATTGGAGATTGATTTTTTCCATATTATTCTGATTTGTGCTCTCAAACTCTTTCTTCTTCCATGTTATGCTAAAAAAAAATTAGGATGTTATAGACTCAGAGAGATTAAATCCAGTTCCCTGACAGGTACATAATAATTTCAGGCTGGGTAGTTGTGTGTGCAGTGTAACTTTCTTCTCACACTCTGGCTTCTCACAATGATTTGGACAAAGTGTTTGCAGACAACAGAACTGTTCCAAAGCCAAATCTTGTTGCAAATGAGCTTGTAAGAAGTCAGGAGCTTTGTAGATAATTTCTGTCCTTAGATGTTTGCCTTATTGACTTGTTTCCAATGCACAGTTTTCTGGAGTTCCCAGAGAGCAAAGTAAGCATTAAGTGATAAGTTTTTTTTCATTTTCCATCTGCAATCCTAAATGGAAACATAGGTTAAAAGAGAGAAATAGATAAAATTCATACAACCAGGAGTTACCAAACCAGGGGGATGTGAAGCCTGCTCTGTGTGTGGGATTGCTTCAGTGGCTGGAGTCTCCAGAGCAGGTCTGAGGATCAGAGCAGAGCTGTAGATTATTCCTGAGCCTGCTGCTTCTATGGTCATGATGCTTTCATTTCTATATACTTATTTACCAGAGTAATAACTGTAGGATCTGGCTTATCTTTTCACCTGAGACTTTTCTCACTGTTATCACTCAAACATTCTTGTGGTAACACAGCAGGTATAATTTGTTTTCTATATCAATATTTTACTGACCCTGTACCAAAAAAGCTGGGTGTTGTTAAGCTTTTTGAAGACTCGTGTGCTACTGCAGGTCTGTAATGGTTAATGGTTGAGTTTGGTAGTTCTCATGATCTGTTGCAAAGGGAATCTCTGTGTCTTTGATCCTTGAAGTGAAGAAAATAATAGATCTTGCCTCCCAGTGGTGTGGTGTCAGGATGGAACAACATGCTGGGTGTTCTAAGCTAGATGCTGAGATTTATGAGGTTACTTGGTTTGAGTCCAGAGGGTTGGCCAGATGAAGCAAAGAGAAGTAATTCAAAGTTCTGCTGTCTGCTGTTAGATTCAGTCCTGAAAGAAGCATTTTGGTAGCAAGCACACACTAACCTGTCATTCCATCTGCACTGAGCTGCAGCCTGGCAATTTCCCAGTGTCTCACTTCAGCAGATGGTGGGTGAAACTCACAGCAGCTCTGGAAAGCAGCAAAGCAAAGGTACCACTAGTCCCAGGTCACCTGGGGAAGAAGGGCCCTGGGGCAACTGATGCTGCAACTCTGAGTTCCATCTGAAGCAGTCTGGCTGAGGTTGTATTTGAGTTTTACTTCCTATGAAGAAAGATGTTGTTTTGTGCTGGTCTTTTTAGTGTTTGTGGGTTTTTTTCCATTAATTGTGACTGATTTTTTTGAGAGTTGGAATATTAGAAAAGAAAAAGATAAAAATTAAAAGCTAATCAAAAGGGAACAAATTATCTACATTTTCTTCTTTGATTATTCTGAGGATGAAATATGTTTGAGGCAGCTCAGGACTGTAGGGAATCCAGTCTGGAAGTGATATTTTTGAATTATTTTTCTTTCAGTAAACCAGCATTATTCCAGCAAACTCTTTGCCTCAAGCAACCTGCCCTTCCACAGCTACCTAATAGTTCCCATCCAAGCCTGTATGGATGGCCTGCTAGCCCAGGCAGTCAGTGCTGCTGTAGACCAGACTGACTCCATAAATAGACATTGCTTAAGTGAAAGGAACCTGTGTTCCACACTGGACATGCCTAGATACCTTAACTCCAGCCCAGGCAGCTTTTCTTCTTGCCTTTTCTTCCAGTGTTAGGTACTGGAGAGGAAACTGGACAGGAGCAGATCTGTCTGAACATGTTATGGAGGTAGATGGCTTCTTTATGAAAAGACTTAGCCTATTTCTTGTTGTCCATACTGGGGAGATTTGGGATATCTGCAGTTCAAGTGAACTGTGTGCTCACTTGAGGTGTTAATTTTAATATGCATGTCGTGTTTGAAAGTGTCAGCAGAAAAGACTGAATAATACTTGTTGTGTATAAATGTGAAGTATATAATTGCTCCAGCTGACATGTATGAATGCACTTTCATTATCGTGTCAAGAGGACACTTTGTGCTTGCAAATGAACAATGTTTGGGGCTGGCAATAGAAAGGGAAGCACTTGCTTAAATAAAGTTTATTACAACGTTTGAGGAAAAAAAAAAAAGTAATTATGTTCATCCTGAATGAGAACACTGCTTTTCAAGTGTTAACTTGAATATGAAAAATGAAGTTATGGTTTAAAGGGGAAGGCTGCCTGGTGCTCAGGGTTTACTAAACTGAGCACAGTAAAATGGGAAATAGTGCTGTTTGGTTTGTAGGCCTACCCAGTGTTCCCTGGGGATGTCAGCTGCTTCCACAAATGGGCACACTTCACTTGCTCAGATCAATCCACTTCATGTAGTGGCCACAGATGGAAAATGTGTGTAAATGTGCAGACCCAATCTGAGGATCCAGTGTCAAATATCTCATGCTGTGGTTTAAGAAATAATACTAACCTTTGCCTGAGGAAAAGACTCTCCCTTTGAAAACCCAACAAAACCAACCCCTCCAAAGCACCCAAAAACCAACCCCAACCCATGCACTGGCTCACCTAGGAGCAGGGAAGCTGCTGAAGGGACACTGAGGCCAAGACTGTCTGCAGGGAGCATGATCCACACTGCTTTCAGGAGCTAACTTGTCTTGTGCTCAGGCTTTCTATGACTAGGGCAAGAGAAGATACTACTCCTAGGAGGATGCTTTCCAAATGAGTTTCCCAGTTCCATGTTTGCCTGTGTTCTTTCAGAGGTTTTTCAGAACAGTGTTTAAAAGAACAGTGATGGTCCCAGGTGGAGGCTTTGCCCAGAGGAAACAGTAATTCCAGTCACATGAAAGCTTCACTGGCCACATAGAGAGTTGAGATCTATTTCCCTGTAGCTCCTGTGGGTTTGTTTGCATTTAAAAAACAGTGTGACTTCAGTGTCTCTGACTTGTCTACAGATAGCTGTTTATTTGCATTCCTTTTTTCTTTAGGAAAAAAAAGCACCAGTCAAAAAGTCTTTCCTCCCTTTTTGGACAGGAACTTCTCAATGGAATCCAATTTGCTCTGCAGCTTCACTTGAATGTGCTCTCTGTGGTTTGATAAGCTCTTGCAGGTTCAGAGATGCTCATCCAAGCCTTCTCTGGCACTCCTCATGCCTGCCAAGTGGCACTTGTGCTGTGAGTGATGCCACAGAGTGAAGATTCTCATCACCCATTGTGACATCCACAGAATTGCCTGTCTTCCAAGTGCCTCCAGCTTGCAGGGCTCTAGAAAGGTGAGCTGCCACATACAGTTCTATAGGATCACCCTCTCATTTTCAAGCTGTTTAAGTAGCAGAGAAGAATTCTCATTCCCACCTGTGTTTATGTCTACTTTTCCATTTTGCTATGCCAAAATGTCACTTGCTAGCGAGAGCTAATGATAGCAAATCAGGAAAATGTATTTAAAATAACTCAAAAATTACTATATTTTTACTTCTTTCATACTTAATTACCTGTGCATCTAAAGGGAGGAAATCCTCTTGAAGATCTAATTTTATTTCCCTTGCCGAATCAAGCAATAGATGCAGAGATAGAAAATACAATAATCCCCTTAATGAAGGCTGAGGTTTATTACTAAACATATAATCTTTTCTAAGATTGTGTATTAAGCATCTAATTTAATTTATACTGATTAAAGCAAGACTATGTAGCACTGGAGCTCTCTCTCCATCCTCAACTTGAATGACACAGGGTTTGTACTGTGGGTCTTGGGTGTAGGAATGAGAAGTAGGGAAGTTGAGAAGGGGAAGCACTCAACAAAAAAAGGACATTTCTGCTGGCTTTAGAGTGGCTCAGTGGATGTGACATGTTGCTGCTTATATCATATCAGTGGAAATCAAATGCTTCCAATGAAACAGACACTCACCATGCAAACTCATCACTACAGTTCCAAGGGTAGGACTTGGGTGAGCAGTCATGCTGAAAGAGTGCTTGTGGCTGCTTTTAAACTCAGATTATAGACAAATGAGTTATAATTAAAACAATGAAGAGCTTTGTTTACATTGGCTAAGTGTGTCCCAGATTATAGTTTAAATTTTTGTATTGCTTTTTATTAGGACCAGGTCAAACACATGGATTTGTAGACCTAATAAGATGAGAGGAGATAATTCTGTTTTCACTGATCTACAGAAATATTCATCATGTGTGGAGAATTCTTACAGTGTCAGAGAAGATGATAGATTTCTAATAGGTGAATGATTATATATTACATTTTTGGACACAGCAGTGGAAAGAATTTGATGCATCATTTATTCATGTGAGCTGGTTATGTTGAAATGTGCTGTTAGGTTTCTCACCATAAAATAAAGGAGAGGAGAACTTCAGGTTGACTTTACAGCAAAGTAGCATGTTGAACTAAATAACTAAATACCACTATGTGTTGTGATTTTATCCGAGACATTTCCATGAATCCCAAACTTCTAAACCCACAGAGGACCTTTCCATTTAGGCCAACAATCTCCACAGCACCTCCACTTCACCCATGGGCTTAACTAGATAAAACCACTTGGTTGGTTTAACTCCAGCACCCCTAGGGCTGAGCCAGGGCTGGGTTCAGTATTTAGAGCCTTTACCTCAAGCAGAAGAGCTCAACTCATCCTTGAGTGAATTGCACTAATGGCTAATTTTCCTGTGCAAATGGTGCACTTTTATTTTAAACCTGGACTCATGACTTCAGTTTCCCTCCATGTGGTTTTCTTATGCTGTTGCTTGTGAGTTTAGAAAGTATCATTGCAGACCTGGGAATTCAGTGCTGCTCATGTTTACTTGTCCATAATTCTCATTTATTGAGATTGTGACAGCAATTACACTGTGGCTTTATCACCAGACAAATGTCAGACTAGGTAGTGTCTGGCCCTAAGCCTTCTAGAAAATGCACAGCATCTTTAGGTGCTGCTGCTCTTTGTTCCTGAACAGCCTGAGGAAAAAAAAAGAAACCTCAATAACAAATCTATTTCTATAAAAAGATGATTACACTGTGCTATTTGTACAAAAAGGCATAAAGAAACTACTGTAGTGGGAATATCCCAGCCATAGAGGAAGGATGGCTGCAGCACTAACATTAGCTTAATGGTTCTTTATGTGTTTAATTGTTTGATTGTTAGGTTCTGCTGTGCCCTCAGCATTTGTGAGGAGTGAGAGATTCATGGATGCAACATTTCACCTCCCACTAATGCAGAAAGGCTGCATTGCCTCAAAAATGGGTTACTTTGCTTCACACAGATGTATGGAAAATGGAAGGTATCCCGTGGGAATTCTCCATTGGCACGTTGGGAGAATGGAGTGATTGTTTTGCTTTGGGAGAGAAGCAACTGGAATCACACAACCTCTGTAGACATGTCAATAATCTGTTTATTTCAGCTGCAGGAACACATAGGAAAGCATAACTGAATTCTAGCTCTGCTGGGTGGATTTAAGTACAAGTTGATTAGGGTTGACAAAAGAGTTTTTATTCTTTTTAAGTGTTATTTTAGATGGCTTTAGTAAGTTCTGTCATGGCAAAACCAGGTGTGAATGGTCAGTCACAACTCAGCTTTTTGCAGTCAAATGTGGTTTCAGGTGCTTTGGGTGTGAAATTGGGGTATTCCTATCATTGATCTCACCACTGCTAAGTGTTTTACAGACAAAAGGTTAAAATTAAAGTAGCTAAAGTTATGTCCAACCAAAACTGTTCTGAAAAGAGAGGCAGGTAATTGCTGTGCTTTCTTCTTGGCTTTCTCTTGTATCCACATTCCAGAGAGACTGGGAATGTGACACCATCATTTCACAGTTGGGTCAGTTCTGGTTGTTTGATCCCCAAGTGCTTGTATCCAGTGCCCATGCAGAGTCCATGCTGGCCTGGCTGGAGTGGGAACATCTCTAATCTGGTCAGGGCTTGTCCTCCCACCTCGGCCCTCCCTGCCCTGTTGCCACAGGCAGT
>JANHGL010026222.1:157510-175402 GCA_024611195.1 Ceyx melanurus | reverse complement strand
CCACCAACACCCCCAAGTCCTTTTCTGCAGAGCTGCTTTCCAGCCCCTCATCCCCCAGCCTGGATGGATAGTGAGGGTTGTTCCCACCCAGGTGCAGGACTCTGCACTTAGTCTTGTTGAACCTCATGAGGTTCCCCTGGGCGACCTCTCCAGCCTGTCCTGTCACCATCTCCCATGATGCAAAGGAGGAATTCCTAGAGCAAGTACATGCAAGTATATATACACTATACAATATAGTTAGACACATCTTAAATGCACACTGCTTTCCTGACACTTACCTACCATACTTTCATGGTGATTGATGTGCTTCATAGTCAGTAAATCTGTGTTCCATTATACAGGGTGGTTATATAAAATAGCTTGATGATCAAACAAAAGCAAAGACAATAAGAGTGACCATTCTCCAAGTCTAAATTTAAATGCTTCCATTTTTCTCTTAGAGTAAGAGATAATAAAAATCTTCAAGATAATGTCTTTCCAATGATTTGTTTTTCAGAAAGAGCGAGAGGAACATAAACGGTTGATTAAAGGAGGGCCTTTTAAGTTAAATCTATATCCCCAGGATTATTTTGAAAAGAATCCTTATTTATTTGAGGGACGTTTGCCACCGTTGAAAAAAGCACCTCCAAAGAAGCCACTTGAAAAACCTTTCAAACCAAGTTCTCCTGCTAAAAAGGTTAGTTTGCCTTAGTTACTGGAGACAAAAGATGAATAATCAGATATTTCCTGTTAAAAGCATTGCTTGCTGTACATAAGATAGAAATGTTTGCTCTTGCTATTAATTTCTGATTTTTCTTACAAAATATATGATTCCAATTACTTTATTTTCAAGCTACAAAGCAATGAAGTCTTGTTTGACCCAGCAACAACAGGTAACCAGTTTCAAGTAACCTAAAAAGTGTTTAAAATCTGCATAGTGCTGTTAACATCCAGTTAATTGAGTGCATATACCATGAAAAGGTAGAAAGCAGGTGATGCGGTGTATGACAGTAAGACTAGAATACTATATCAAAAATTAAATGCTTTCCTATTTTTACTATGAGTCAGTCATATAATTTTTGAGCCTGCTACTCTCACCCTGTATAGACAGACATCTCAGAATTCCTAGAAGTGGCATGGGAATGGATAACTGGAAGGAGCAGAAAAACTTAATTTAGTCCTTCTGCTCAGGGCAGGTCTGTGGAATAAACTCAGTTATCTGTTGTTTGTGCACCAATAGACACAAATTTGGAATCCACTTGAGAATTTGCCAACTCTTTTGTAGTTGGGAGGAAATGAGGAAAGGATGGGAATAAATAACATGGAAGATATTAGCTGGCATAAGAATTAAAGCCTGGAGTTAGTATGAAGGAGCACTTCAGTAGTGCCAGTTGCTTACTGGCAGTATTTCTTAAAAACTAAATGGGTGTTTTCCCATTCCACAAAGCACTCCATCCTGATGTTTAGGCTTTTTTGAGATGAGATACTAATTTTATGCCATTCACCTTAGGCTAAACCTTAATTTCACATTGAAATGGGTTTAGAATACATAAATATCTGTCTCTTAAATGACTCCAGATACCTAAGACAGTAAAACCCTTTGAATCTTTTCCACTCATCAGCTTTTCATTTTGGAGTTCCATTGTCAGTCATTTAACACTGTGCTCTGCTAACCACTGCTTTCCTATCAGTATGCCCTTTGTCCTAAAATTGACATGGATTCATCTGAGGGAGATGATAATAGCAAGGAAAATATAACCATTCAGAAAGCTTATTAATAGCAATGGCCAAACCCTGCTGTGTGTAACAATTCCCACACCTGGACTGGACATGGAGTAGTAAAGTAATAGTAAGCTATTAGTGAATTCCCTTTTTTTTTTTTGCCACAAGTTCATTTTAGCGAGTTATTTTTACTTTTTCTGTCACATTTTAAAGATCCTTTCCTCAAAATTCAGATTTATGAAAGAATATTTAAAATTTATCAAAATAAAGAGTAAAATTTTCTTTAAAGTTTCCACTGCACATTTAAGGAATAGTTGGGTTTTGATGCAGTCTGCTATCCCATCTTCTTTCTTGGTTTTTTTCATGAAAAATATCAACTATATTGTAGATTGTCATTGTGAGAAGTTCTTTTTGATTTTTTTTCCAGCCAGGGGGCATGAAAGGAGGCACATTTGATCGTTACCCAAGCCATTCTGTCGACCCTTATGTGATTAAAAAACCTGATGATGTCACAACCAATAAAAATAAAAAGATTTTTCTTCCTCCTCCTGGACCAAAAAGCAGGCCTGTTAGCAGCATAGTAGCTTTAAATGTCAAAAGGTGAGCTTCATTCATTTGAGTTTGTGTTTCCTGTACACTGTCTACCAAAAGTCATCAGTGCAGCTGTTCATGACTATCTCAAATAATTAAATAAGTCACAGAATCATTCAGGCTGGAAAAGCCCCTTGGGATCATCAAGTCCAACCATTAACCCCACTCTGCAAACTAAACTGCATTAACCCCTAAACCATGTCCCTCAGCACCACATCCAAACACTCCTTAAACACATCCAGGGATGGTGACTCAACCCCCTCCCTGTGCAGCCTGTGCCAGTGTCTGAGCACTCTTTCAGGGAAAAAAATTTCCCTACTGCCCAGTCTGAACCTCCCCTGGTGCAGCCTGGATCCATTCCCTCTTGTTCTGTCACTAATTGCCTGTGAGCAGAGCCCAGCACCAACCTCTCTGCAGTGTTCTTCCAGGGAGTTGTAGAGAATGATGAGTGAATGAATGAATGAATGAATGAATGAATGAATGAATGAATGATTTACAAAAGGATACTGTTTGACTTTCAAATTTTATTCCTCACCTGTAAGTTCAGGTTATTCTATAAGGCTATATGTATCACAGAGACTTTCAAAATCTGAACAGTTATTTATTTTTTAAATTCTTTTTTGACTTGATAAAGGTAAAAAGACTGGAAAGGTTCCAGTTAAGGACAAAACCTGTTGGGTTTTTGTTGTTTTCCCTTGTTTATGGAATAAATATGGCTCCCTCTGCTGGCAAACATAGTCTTAGATAATCTAAGTTAGTGAAGCATCTGAAATGCATAGCACTCAAATTGGATTCCTAACTACAAACTTATCACTGTGCAATGCTGGAAGAGATTTATAGTATCCAGTCTGTGCATATAGGTAGATATGCAGATAATGCTTTATTTTTTTTATTTTCCTAAGCTATAGTAATTACATTTAAACAAATTTATTTTCTGTTTTGGGCTCAGTTGTAATTTAAGCTGAAAATCAAGACTGTGTTCTTTAGAATTTGTTAGAGACATCACTTTCAACTGCAGACTTATAAGATTGCACGAAGAAGAGTTAAGGATATTATTTTGCTTACTGAATGAGTAACATGGAATATTTTAGAAATAGCTGATTAAAATTTGTAAAAAGTGTTTAGATGAATCTAGTTCACATTTCTGATTTGGCTTTTATTGTATCATATGTGAAGTCTGAGAAAT
Source organism: Ceyx melanurus (assembly GCA_024611195.1). Classification (NCBI taxonomy): domain Eukaryota; kingdom Metazoa; phylum Chordata; class Aves; order Coraciiformes; family Alcedinidae; genus Ceyx; species Ceyx melanurus. The sequence continues at coordinate 171,924 of JANHGL010026222.1, read as the reverse complement.
AAATTCATCTCCCTTATTCACCCAGTGCTGTTCTGTTTATTCCTTTGTGTAATCACTTTTTAAGTTGCAGTCATAGTTTTTATTTTACAGTTGTAATTTACACTGTCAAGGCAGAACCAGAAGCTACATATTGCTCCACATTGCTTTTCATTACTAATGGAAAGTAGGAATGAATTGAAGCTTTTTGGTACACTGAAAAGTGTGGTAACTACCAACACTGCTGTATAACCTTCCATGTATACACTGCTGTTTTTAAACTAGTGACAATAGTGCTATATTGGACTAAGTAGTCTTCTTATCAGTGTAATTGTATTATTGTCTTAGCAGCAGAATGAAATTTAGGCACCCAATTGAAATGTTTTTATTGGAAAAAGAACCCTGATCCAGGTTTCAGAATGGAAAGGTGGTGATTGATTATGAAATTATCACTGCAGGCTCACAGATAATTATGGGAGACTCATTAAAAATATTTGTAAAGAGAAAATTTTCCCATATCTAACAGAAATTACACAGAGATAAATGAAAACTAGTATTTCAAATTTTCTACTACTATTTCCTCCTAAGAATTTAAAAGAATGTATTTATTTTAGGTTAATTGTTCCTAGGTGCTACAGAATGAGAATTGTGAACTGTATTTATTATAGGTAGGAAGCTCATAGGTTTTAAGAAATGTGATAAGACATTTTTCAAAGAATCTGCTTCCCCATCTCATGACAGTTCTTTACTTTCCAATGAAAAGCTGATGTTCTGATATCTGAAAAATAATCCTTTAACTGGATTTTTTACTGTAGATTCTTGCTCTCATGCAGAGCTCTATTTAAATAAATGTGACTTCACAAGGATCAGAGTCATTACATGCAGTTAGAGGACTGAATTACCACAGTTTTTCATTTTTACCAAACACTCTTGTAATTTGTACAGTGATATTCTATAAAGATCTAATAAGTTTTTCTTTGTTTACATTTCAGGTCATTAAATATAAAGAACTACAAGACCACAGAGCTGTCATCTTTTTAGGTATAAAAAGTGAAATGAAGGGTACAGTTTTTAGGTGCTGTAAACAGTTGACAAAGCAAATAAAAAAGTGACAATTGTAGGGCAATCCAGTCTGTTTAATATTGAGAATACAATCTTGTGTTTCTAAATATAAAGCTATAATAATTAAAGGTAATTTATTTAAAATCCAAGGTTGTATTTTAATATACATTTCCATCTTATTGCTTAACTGGACTTTAAAAATGTACTTTCAGAAAACATACCTTCTGATGAGTAATTTGGGTTGTTAACTCTATATTGCAGTGGAAGAAAGTGAATATATTTTGAAGTGAGTATCAGTGTATGCATTAACTAAGTGATATAGATATTATATAGATATTCCACTGGATTCCAGTAACTGTGTTAAGTTTTATGGTTGTATCTCCACATGCACATATAGACTTTAAGAGATCTTGTAGTAAGTTAGGGGGAATCTAATTAAGTCACTGTTTACAACATATTGACCTTGTTAATTTAAAATTGGCTAGTGATTAAGTGTTGCAAAACATCAGCCTTTTGATCTACCTCTCACCATTAATAAATGGTGATTTGCTGCTAAATCATAACCATGTCTGAATTTCCCCCTACAAATCCTGCTGTTTCCTAACAATTCTTCTGAATTTTCAGACTTTTCAGTTGATACAGTTATGAAAAATCCTGTATAGAATGTTTATATTAATTTACAGCTCTTTTTATACCCTTTTAACTTCATGGCAAGTGGACAGAAGCCAGCCACTCCCTGGGGTGGTTGGCTGGGGTGCCACAGCACCCACAGTCAAAGCATCTCTCTACTGTTTTACTAACAAATGCCAGCAAGGTCACAGCTGGTGGGAACCTTTTTGATCCCACAGGAAGGGAAATTCCATGCAGTAGCATTTTAACACCCACACTGTTCTTGTTGCCAAAGCCACTTATCAATCAAGACTGGAACAGTACCTCTGCCAATGCCATTTACCCATTTGTGAAGGCACAAAATACCCTGTCAGTTTCCTAAATTAACTATGTTTCCCGAAGTGGAGAGATGATTTAAGAAGACCATAGTTTGTCTTTGCTTTTTTCATGCCAGTTCCTATGAAATAAAGGCAAACTAGACTTCACAATAAATGTAGACAGAAAAAGTAGGGTTTATACTGCATTTTGTACTGAAGGGACAAAATCTATTCCTTGTCCTCATTTCTCATTTTCATCTTCTGCCTCTTTGCCCTATATGCTTGACATTGCATTCCATGACCACTGATGATAATCCAAAGTAATTTGGGGAAGATCACATTACAGTTTTACCCATGCAGAGAGAAACTGAATTTTAATCACAGTGGGTGTCAGAAAATAGTATATGTAATTATGGCTAAAAAGTCTCAGGGAGAAGATACAGTTTATTGGTTGTTTTGTTGTTTGTTTTTTTTTTTCAGTCCAGAATACTTCTTGGATTGTTTTCCAAAAAACTCTCAAAAACTAAGGCCCAGCTACAGAATAACTTTTTTGTAGGTAAAATTTATTAAACATACCAGAGATGGATTCCTTGGTGTGCAAATCATCAGAATCTTGTCTGAACTATATAGAAGAGTTTTCCTTTCTAATGTATTTTTACTTAGTATCTATTTTAGACTGTACTTGCAAAAGATTAAGGTTGCTTACAGAAACCCAAAATATAGAAGTATTTAGTGTTCCAAAAATATCCTGTTCCTCGATAAGTTCTTAGAACTTCTTTATTTGTCTTTCTCATTGTATTTTAAGAGCACTTGTATTCTGCTTTTACCAAGTTAGTACTTTCTCCAGGGTCTGCTGCTGAAAAGTCTGAAATGATTCCAGCTGTTGTCAAAGAGTCTAGAATGTATAAAACAAATATCAGAACACTTGTAGGTAAGGTGTTTTGGGGGTTCTTCTTCAATATTGAGGTGAGTTATGATATTTTCTGGTTGAAATTTTGTTTCTTTTCTGGTCCCAAGATTGTTTTCACCCAGCTTCAGACAATGGGAGTTCACCAAATGCTTCTTTCACCAATCAGTAGCCATTTAGAAACTAATTTGCAGTGTTGGAATTATTTCAGAGTAGTTCTTTCAAAAGAATTATTCTTGTTTCAGAAATCACTGTCACATCTGGCATCACCTCAGACCTTCATTTTGCAGTGAGACCAAACGTGCTTCTGTTGGAATTCAAACTCTGTTTTAGATGGTGAAGTACTGGTTGAACTACATGAGAAAGTTGGACTGTCTCTGGGATCATTAGAGGGAAGCCCTCGTATTCTGCATACACAGAAATAATATTGGCTAAACTGTCATGACTTAGAAGTACTTTAAAATAAATGGTGCACATTCTTTACATAGATCAAAAGATTTTTCTCTGAGTGAATGATTCTCAGGTTGCAGGAATTGAGAAGCTCAGGGAAAATCTCAGCTAAAGGAATGAGCATGTGCATAGAACAAAATTAGTGCAGTGAGCAGGGCCATCTTTAGATCGGGTTGCTCAGTACCTTGACTGTTTCCAGGGATGGGTTTTCTACCACCTGCCTGGGCAACCTGTGCTAGTGTTTCACCACCCTCACTGTAAAAAAATATTTTCCTTCTATCTAATCTAAATCTCCCCTCTTTTAGTTTAAAAACGTTAACCCCTGTCCTGTTGCAACAGGCTCTGATCAAACCATTGTGCAAAAAGATCTTTCTCATAGGCCCTCTTTCAAGTAATGAAAGGCCACAGTAAACTCTCTCGCCAGAGCCTTCTCTTCTTCAGGCTGAACAACTCTCTCAGCCTTTCTTCATAGGAAAGTGTTCCAGCCCTCTGATCAGTTGTGTGGCCCTCCTGGGATCTGCAGCAACAGCTCCATCTTTCTCCTCTGCTGAAGATTCCAGAGCTGGACACAATGCCCCAGGTGGGGTCTACACCTAGAGGGGCACAATCACCTCCCTCGAACGGCCGCCCACCCTTCTTTTGCTGCAGCCCAGGATCCAGCTTGGCTTTCTGGGCTGTGAGCTCAAGTTGCCGCCTCACGTCCAGCTTCTCATCCACCAGCACCCCCGAGTCACAGGGCTGCTCTCACTCCCTTCATCCCCTAGCCAGCACTGACATCACGGATCGCCCCGAAAATACCAGTTCCCCACACGCACTCTCGTGCTAGGACTCTGTGCCAGTCCCCCCTGGTCCCTCCCCGCCAGAGGCTGCAGCGGCTGCGCCATCCCGCGCCACCCTGAGGCCCGGGAGCGGGGACAGCGGAGCGCCGCTTTCTCCGCCGCACTGGCGGGGCGACTTGTCCCGTTCTTTGACAACAACGTCACACCCCAGTCGGTTGTTCCTCGGTTCGCAGCCTGGGGCTCTCGGGTCCGGCCTCTCCCGCGCGGTGGCGCTGCCCGGCCCCGCTGCCCTGGCCACGGCGGCACCGGGAACCCGCTGAGGCGGCGCGGGGAGGGGAGGAGAGCGGCCGGGGAGGTAGGGCTGTGAATACGGGGTGTGTGTCCCCGCCTCCCGGCGTTGGGGCTTTCTGGTGGGGTTTTTGATGTTTGAGATTTAAACAGACTGCCTGAGTGTCATTTCGTTCTGCCCGGGGAGGGGGAGAAGAAAGTTTCCCGGGTAGGGTTCAGGGTCAGGATGGCCTCACAGACCTGTCACAGACCTTCTCTGTGAAACCCCCTCCCTCCCACAGGGGAAGAGAAAGGGAGTGAGGGGGAGAGGCTGAGCCATTAGAAAAGGAAACTAGAACAGCTTGAATTGAAGTAATAATAATAAAAACGGAGTATATACAAATATGTACAAAACCAGTACTGAACCCAGCCCCCCGATGGTAATTCCATCACCACTGCTGCTGTGGGCCAGGCACTGGGAGAGTCCCAGTCTGGGCCCTGCAGCAGATGGGAGCTGTGCTCAGGAGCTGGATTCTGGCTCTGGGTTCAGGAACACACAGATCAGGGTTGCAGGCAAAGCAGAGACAGTCCTCCTTGGTGCTCTGAGGAGGGAACTGGAAGAGGACTTGGGCCAAGCTGAGTAAAGCTGGCAAAGAGAGAGGGACCCCCAAGAGAAGAGGAACCCAAGACCCTCCAGATCCCTCAGTTTTATACTGATGAAGATATATAAGGTATGGAATACATTGCTGGTTAGTTTGGGGTCACCTGACTTGTCCCCTCCCCCCTGCAGGTGTGGCCTTTCACTTTCTGCACCCCCAGCATGGCACACAAGACCCATCAGAGACCTTGCTCTGCACCCCAACCCTTGGTGCTGACTCTAGTTCTCACTGCCAGAAGCAGCCACTGCCTGTGAACACAGGCTGCTGACTTCAGGCAGGGCAGTTAGAAGAACTGAGCTGAGAAGCAAAATCACTGAACAGCAATAGTTCTGTTCTCACTCAAACCAGGACACCTGCATAAATATTCAGTGCTCCTAAAAGTTACATAAACAATATTAATTGTTAAGGTTTTCTGTGCCTGAAGCACAGAAGTGGACAGTCACCATTAATAGCTTGGCTTTGTGTAAGCTTCTCATAAAGCACCTGTTAGGGCTCATGTATGTCACAGGAAACCTTTGGTTGCAAAAGCAACTGCTCACATATGTCATTGACAGTATTGTGGAAAGCAGTGCTATCAAAGGTAAAGTGGTTTGGGTTTTTTTTAATCATTATTTTACTTGAAATTTTATCCGTGTCAGGCTTTTAAAGTAAAGCTTGTACAACAGTTAATTGGTGGAAGTTGCTTATTGTTTTTAAATCCAGTATGGCACAAAAACTGATGAACTGGTGGAAGTTGTTGGTAGAGGAACAAATTCAACATCAACCATTTTATTTCACATTCAAATTGTGTATAGTTACTTCTTTTAACCGTTTTAAAAAAAAATATAAATAAGAAGAGAGAAAGTAGATTAAATCTATAATATATTTGGTTAACTAGAGATGAGAGATGTTGAAGAAATTTGAGTCCTTTAATATTCAGTCATGGGACCCATCATTTCATGCTTACATTAAAAGTTTACTCATGTACTTATTGTATCAGAAGATGATAGTTCCACAGACTGACAAAGATGTAATAGTACATTTTAATATAATTTTGTGAAGATAGTTTGCAATTACATAGATAAAAGAGTTAATTTGGGCCCATGACTCTCAGTCCTTAAGAATGGCATAGCTGTAATATTCAAGGTTTTCAGGCTCTCCAAATAGTTCTGATGTGTTTTTGCAGAAGTACAAAGTCAGTGAAACTGCTTTACACCTGTTGAGGGACAGCTGAAGAGTTTAGTGGTTGGAATTAGTCCAGCAGTATTACACAACACCAACAAACATGAATCTCATATTTAGCTACTCATTTTCCAATGCAGAAATAATATTTTTTATTATTATTTTTGTGGCAGAGTAAGAGGAAAACCAAGTTTTGTCTTTTGTTTGAAATCTGTAAGTAATAAAATATATATCACTGTAATCTGTCCCCCACTTACACTTGGTTTTGTTTTGTTTGTTTGTTTTTTATCCTGTTGTAACATTAATATCAATATGGTTACCAGAGGCATCTGCTTTAGTATCATTTAATGAACTAGAATAAGAACTTTTTACTGGGAGTCACTGATGGAGAAATTTGCTTTAAAGTTTTGGGCATGGCCTTTTAACAGTTAATGCTTTTGAGTGTTGCACAAGGCATTTCAGCTTCTCCTTATCCATGCTAGAAAATCAATTAAGCCTTTTTTTTTTTTTACATAGGGCTGTTTTTGTCAAAGGTAACTTACAAAATGTTTGTAAGTTGTGAAAGATCTGATTACAGCTTGAAAGGTCTGGAAGGTAGCAGGTGGCTTTGCTGCCAAGCAGTGCAAGAGGAGGAGGAATGAACTAGTGGTGCAAGGAAAAATCACCTTTTGAACACATGTAAAAGTACTTTTCAGGCTTCAGGATTCTGGTATAAACCATCCCCATGGTGGAAATGTCTCAGAATGTTGCAGCTGCTTTGTGATGGTAGAACCATTAAGACCAGTGAGTTGTGCCGCTGACTGGTGTAGAAATTCACATAATAGAGCACATCAGGTTAATGTCACTGGGAGTCTGTGAGTGGATCTCAGGGAGAGCAAATCCTGTGCTACACTACCAGGGTTCTAAATGATGAAACTCTAAATCTGCACTGAAAAAGGACATGTGCTTAGAAGGTTCTTCATGGTATTTTGCTGCCTGTTTATGCCATTGATGGGGAGCCTGCACTATAGAGACTGTTCTTAGTTTACCTCCAGTGTGATCTTCCTGGATTGTCATTTACCTGCCAGTAGCTGGAGGAGGAGAAAGAGTGAGGCAGAGATGATTTTCTTCAAGATTACAAGATCCTTTTATTTATTGATTTACAGCTCTTTTTATACTCTTTTAATTTCAAGGTAATTGGACAAGAAGCCAGCCACCCCCTGGGGTGATTGGCTGGGGTGCCACAGCACCCATAGTCAAAGCATCTCTCTACTGTTTTACAAACAAATGACAGCAAGGTCACAGCTAGTGAAGAACCTTCACTTTCCCACAGGCAGGAAAATGCCTTTTCTGTAGCATTTTAACACCCACACTGGATTCCTGAAAAGCCTGTAAGGACAACACCACCTTCTGGAGTTGCCAGTTCCTGTTGGCAGTTAAACAAGGTTCACTACTTGCAAACTGGAAATAAAGCAGCTTTCTAAGTAGAGAGAAGCATCTAGTCCCAGATTTGAGGCAAACAGAGGATGGGTATGGAAGTGTGATATGTGCTGAAATATGCAGGGGCAAAGCAAAATCAAAATGCTGAGGAGTTGATGTGCTGCAAGCAGTTACAGGGTAGGGCCTGGGGAAACCACAGTGCTTGCTTTGCCCTTGTGAGCTGCTAAGAGGGAAGAAGACCCCTTTGGTAATATCCAGTGATGTGATGCAGTGTTTCATCTTATGAGTTAGGTCTTCTTTCTCCTCTTGCAGGCAGTCATCTTAAGATGGAAAAGAGATTATTTGAAGATGAAGGTAAATTGTTCTTGAAGATCTAAGGACTATATTTTTTATTACAGAAACAGGTATGATTAGAGGCTAATAATTTAAATAAAATTGAACTAGTCTGTTTTTAAGAACTGATGCTGAGTACATTCTCCATGCTTAAAAAGACTGCAGAAATGCTATTTTCTTTTACAAAACACTATATGTAACATTGTCTAGTGTAAAACTTTAGAAAAATATCTGGCACTACTGTTTGGCAATACTGCAAGAAATACACCCTAAAATGACTCATGTTTTCCTTAACCAGTTTTTTACATTGATAGACTCTTCCTGAAATTTTCATGGAAAGTCATCGACAATATTAATTGTTTTTATGGGAAAAAAAAAAAAAGAAAGGAGAGAGGTGTTATCTGGGAACAGTACATTGTTATGATAACTTGCAGTATCAGATGCCAAGTTGTCTTGAGCCTACCTGGCCCAGGTCTTTATAGCCCCATTAATCTTCTTAGGGAAATGTGTGCTGAGTATGAATAGCTAATTGAATTTTTCCGTGTCTCTATGATAGATATGTTAGAATCAGCTACATGGACAGCTGTCACCCTTTGATTATTGTCAGACAAGTGGTCATGTTCCACAAACTTTTGAACAGGTGCAAGCTAGACAGATTTATTAAAAGATGATAGCAGTAAGTATACAAGTATGTTAGGCATTGAGGTCTGACAGGGTGATCACAGAGGCAGCCCACGTTAAGTATGTGGAGGTGTCAGTTTGGTTCTCTGACTGGAGAGGCAATGTGTAAGAGCTGCTATCACTTTACAGATTGACATCTTCAAAAAAGGCCCTGAAATACAAGGGCAGAGTCAGTTAAGATATAAATTCAAAAGAGGATTCTTTTATCACCACTGTGGCAAACTTGCCCATTTTTCTATGCAGTAATCTATGTAACTATTATATTGCTCTACTAATTTGTTGTACCAAATTATCCAGTATCCTTTGTTATTTGTACTGGAGATACAAAAGTTAGACACTTAATGTTTTTGTCTGACCTTGGGATTTGAGAAAAAAAAAAAAGGTTGTCCTACTTTCAGATTGCTGTATTTTCTTTTGTGTCACAGTGAAAACAGGAGTTTGAGTCCATCCAGCATTCAAGAGGAGGGGTTGTTTTCAGGAAATTTAATTGCCTGAAGAAGCCCTTGGCAAGCAGCAATGCTGCAGGCTGAATGAATGCCTCAGAGGTTTTGCCATTTTCTTAACATGCCACAGCAGAACCATGATTGGTTTGACAGCTCATTATTTGCCTGAATGCAACCATCATAAAGCATATTTTACTTCATCCTTACTTCTGCAAAGAGCAGGGAAGTAGTTGCTGCAGTCTTTGCTAACAGACATGAAAAGCTACAGCTGTGTGTAGGTGTGACTTCCAAAGAACAGCCTTTATCTTACAGGGTCATTAGAACTCCACATTTAATAAAGGAACTTAATTAGGTTTTTTTTGTGGAGCTGTAAGGAAAACCAGCATTGAGTCTTGGTGCATCATTCTTTCTTACTCTGGACTGTCAAAGGTGAGAGTAGCTCTGATTCAGGATGACTGCTTGTGAATGAGCAGGGAATAGGAAGTGTACAGGAAAGGCAGGAGCAGAAAAAAACAGGGAAGAGAGAAATTGTTGAGCCAGCTACCAGCTGATAGAAGATCTTGCTGGTGTCTTGGTATATTCTAGTTTGTACACATTTTATTCTCTGTGTTCTTTCCCTGTGCTGATTGGTTATTTGTGCCTTTTTCTCTCATTTTTAAACTCTTACAGGGTCTTTATTTCAACCTCAGTCTGCCAAACTTATGTAAAAAAAACCCCCAAATTATAAAAATATTTATAAATTATTATGCCATTTATTCTTCATAGGCTGTCTTTTTCCTTTCCATACTGTAACTGCTTTGTCTGCTTAGTCTGGATTTTAAACTGTGGTCTATCCATTATTGCTTATTCTATATACAGTGGTTATAGTTGGACTATGTCTACTTCTGAGAGCTCTTGTAATATATGTTTTACTTATAAATGATAACATGAGATAAGGTAGACAGTGGAAGAATCTCACTTTGAAACAGTTCTATGTCTCACCTCATACATCCTACTTGGTTTTGAACTGTGTCTGGAAAGAAGGACTGTGAAAAGCTTGCTAGGGATTTCTCCCCTTACTGAGAGTACTCTTGGTATTTACTTAATATTTTGTTTTCTGAGTAATGAATATTTTTTTAGTATGCTGAAGTTTCTGTGTTTCTGGATTTGTCAGTCCAACACAGCTGTAATTTTGTCAGCACATGAACTGTATGAAACTGTTTCTTTAAAGATTTTTTTTGTTTTGGATAGTTGTCCTAGCCTGTGCCAAAGAGAGCCTTATTTTGGAGTAATCTAATATATAATCTTTCAAGAACCTTCTAAAAGCTTCCTGGTCTTTGGATCCTGCCCTGGTGTTGGAAAGGGAGGATTAAGTAGACTGAGTGTAACCAAAAACACTCAGTATGCTAAAACAAATGTGTGCTTTACCATATATAGAAACAAAATCCTTTGTGAACTTGGACATTCTACTTCTCAAGCACATGCTGAGGAGACAGAAGATTTTAGTTGGTGGTGCTGAACATATGCTGTTTGTGTGCATTTTATTTTAAAAATTTGAGTATTAAGAAAAAAAAAAACCTGCTTGTGGAACTTTCTTGTCAACAGTTTCAGAAGCAGCAATCTGAGTAGCTTGCTTGGATGAGAGGAGAAAAAAATAAGATAAAGAAGGCAAATTTTCAGAATATAGTTACCTTTAGAAAGAAAATGTACTGAATGCATGCCAACAAACATGTTTGATTTCCTGCCATTTTATTTATAAATGTATGAACACACTAGGTAAATAATAATCTCACACCTTGTGAAAAAAACCCCCAAAACAGAGTTTAAGTGGAATGCTTGTGTCTTAAATTCCAGTCAGACCTATGCCTAACTGCACAGTTGTTCCCTTTTATATGGTTGATCAGAATCTGAACCAAAATTCTTCATCAAACACCTGTGACATATGAAACATATGAAGCCAAATCCACATTCTGAGACTGGCTACATCTCTAGTTTTAAACAGTAATTTCATTTTTCTTAAGAAACTTTTCTCTATGAAACTTGCCAGTAGTGCTTCAGTCTGTGTGCATGAGCAGGCAGCTGGGACAGCAGGAGCAGGTCACTCACTACTGTTCAGCTCCAGAGTATTCAGTGCCCATTAGTGGTTGGTTGCATTAGCACTGCTCCCAGAGATACCTTCTGGTGGCATTTCATGGTAAAGGAGACTGCTTTGTGCATTCTGAACCTATTGTGTGATGTGAACAACACGTCAGGAGGTGGGAGTGATGAGGGGTTTACTTTCAATAGCATGCTTCTGGTCTGAACAAAAGTGTCAGTCTTATTTTTTAAGTAATTAAATGTGGTTAAAAAACTGGAAAAAAAGAGCTACTGAGTTGATGGGAACAGTGCAATTTCACTACTCCAGAGAACTTCTTAGGTGTCAAATTTAAGTAACACTGAAGTGTTGACAGCAAAGATCAAAAGCTTTTGTCTTTGAACAATTTTAAGTACCATATAACTTAATCTGTGTATTTTCAGATGCAATTCTTGCCTTACTCATGAAGAATTAGAGTTTCATATATGTTTTTAACATCCCAGAGCAGCCTTGCTCTGCATGCAGTGTAGCATAGTGAGGAAAGCTTTTCACACCTGTTGATCAACATCTGAAGAGGGGAGATAACAAGCATGTGAAGTCACACTTCCTATCTTTCTCTCCATCTAAAAATACCTGCTGTGCTCTCTGACCAGCAGTACACACACACACACACACACACACACACACACACACATATGTGTGTCTATATAGCAGTCTGGCCACAGCTGAGAGGCATGGTGGCATTACTGTGTCATGATTTACTGGCTGTGCCATTCTTAAGCCAGAAGCTGGATAGTTCTGTAGGTGAGTGTGAAGGTCTTGTGTCAGAAACTACTGAAACCCTACTGAGATACAGAGCTGGGGCTGAGCAAACACTTCCTGTCTCTGCACTTCCAAGTGTTTCCCCAGTTCCCAATTGGTGTGTTTGGCCTGTTAGAGAGCGAGCAGTTTGGGGTCTTCAGTGTTAGAAGCACACGATCTCATTTGGTTTTAGAAAGATAATTGTGCCCAGATAATTTACTCAGTTGCCTAATACAAAAATAGTGGTTTGTTGAGCTTGATAAATGCAAAGCTCACTCCTCTGTCAGGCTGAAAATGACACGTTTCTATTATTTAAAGTCACTTGACACACTCTCATTTTTCATACCAGTTGGAAAGAAGTACAGAATCTTTATCATATGAAGTAGATTTATTTTTACATTCAGTTACTTCACAAAGAAATTAATATTAAGCAAATATTTTCAACGCCAGTGACATTTTGTTTGTAAAAATAAACTCACTCTCACTTTCAAAAAAAGATTTTAGTATTTATTTTATGGGCTTTATCAGTGGAAAATTAGAAATCCTACATATAGTCTCCATGATACCCGAGGAGCAGAATTATGTTTTATTCCCCAAAATAGTTCAGAAGTTAAACTTTAAAAAGGTGTAACTTTTTTAATGTCAGCTTTTGATATGTAGGCATAAATTATAAATGCAGTGACACATTTTAAAAACATTTACATTCTGAAATAATACTTTAAGACATTTTGAAAAGTCTTTGAGTAAGTGGACATTATATTTCAATCTTTGATACTCATCTGAATTTTAAAAATAAATGTGAAGTATATACAGCTTCTTATTTTGATTCCATATCCTTCTTACATTTTAAGCTTTTATTGTAGGATGGGGAAAGTATATAAGGTTGTTTTCCACTGTGGTGTTAATTCTGCTAGTGTTGTAGACTTGATATAAAGTTTTGTAAAATTTTCTACTTTAAAATGGGTTTGGGATACCTAAATAAATAATTTCTAATTTGTGCTGATATTTTTGGCAAATGTTGTTTCAGTTTGTAGGTCAGGTTTAGTTGGCACCTAACTGAAAGCAGTGCAGCCTTTAAAGTTTCAGAAACAGATTTAAAACTTGTATTCTTCAGGTTTTTTTTTTCTCTCCTCAGGACTTCACCAGGCTTTTTATAAAGGATCTTTACTTTGCATGTTTTAATTAACATTTAATTTACCAGCAATAAAGTTATGATGCTGGTATTTCCCCATTGTTTCTATTGGGAAAATGGAAAGGTGGAGATGTAAAAAACCAGGACCCATTTCTGCAGAAATGTTAAAAAATTTACTTTTATTCTCAATTTGCAGTGAGTTCCTATGAGAGTGTGTGTGTGGGTTGTTGGTTTGTTGTTTTGGTTTGGTTTTATTCCAAACAACTAAGTATGTGTGTGCATGCCTCAGAACTATTTTCTGTGATGTGAAAGTTGATTTCATTGCAAATCATTAAAACAATGTAGAACTTCTGTTTTCCTTCTATACTAAACAGCCATTTTATTGTATGACTTGATATTTATTCCTTATCACAGTTGCTGCATCAGAAAATGAAGTCAATAGAAGCCCAAATTCAAAGCGAAGTAAGCAAATCTATTTTTGGCATACATGAACGGTAGTTGGAGTAACAACAAGCAGATGTGAACAACATCTGTAAAAATATAATGTATTATATTGTTATAATGTAAAAATAGCTGCTTTTCTAATCATCTGTCAAGTTTCTACATCTGTTAGGGCCCAGCCTGTAACACTTGGATGGCTTTGGTGTTTGCACAGATACTGAATTTTTGTTAGAAAATTACCATCTTGTTCACAGCACTTCTGTAGACTGTCATGAGTCAGCATGTCAGAGCTCTGCTGGTTCACTGTGGGGTTTTGTTTTGTTTTTTTAATTCTAATACAGCTGTTTTAATTTATCCATCACTGAGCTCTATTGGCAACTCCAAAGAGACTATTTCACCCGAATTTTTCTGGCGTGTATGCTACCGCTGGCTAACTGGGACATCCGCCTCCCTCAGAGTTCCCCAGGACAAGGTCTGAAAAGCTGCTAGTTGGGAATCGGGCAGGAGCGCTGCCGCTTGCGATGCAGTTGTGGGCTGTCGGTGGCAGTTGGTGTGCATGCAGCTGCTGGGGTGGCACCGGGGCACTAGCATTTTGGGTAGACGGTCACCGCCTCGTATCCCTCCGGCGGCCTCATGCGAGCGCGGGCGTGAGCTTCGCAGTACAGCTGGCCCTCCACAAAGAAGTAGCCCTTTTGTTTCAGGTTCAGGCCGCAGTCGGAGCACACGAAGCACTCCGGGTGCCGGTATTTGTCACGGGCCTTCACCACTGTGCCTCTGTGGAAACAGAAGGAAAGAACCCAACACGGTTCACGTTGGTTTAAAGGACAGATGCAGTACGACGCAAAGGGAGTTCATAGATTCATAGATATTAGGGGTTGGAAGGGAGCTAGAAGATCATCTAGTCCAACCCCCCTGCCTGAGCAG
>JANHGL010026222.1:129480-150598 GCA_024611195.1 Ceyx melanurus | reverse complement strand
AAATATATTTTCCAGTTTGTTTTGCCAGAGTAAAGTCCAAAACTGTGGCTAATGTCCAATCTCTTAGCTCAAACCCACTGTCTAGGATCAGCTCTTCTTTTAGTCAGTCTTATTTAGCCTCAGCTGCCTGTCCTAAAGTGTTATTGACAGTCAAAGTGGCAGTTCAGTTTTTTCTGTGTTTAGCATAGGATATATATTGAGACAAGATGATGCAAAATTATCAGACAAATAGTGTGACAGCCAAGGTTTTCTAGATGTAATACCCTGCATCAGAGATTCTGTTTGTAAACATAGGCTTCTCCAGAGCTAGAAGGACTGACAGACTGACTTGCCCTGCTAAAGTTCTGAAATTTGTTTCATCTCTGTCAGGTGAATTTTTGCAGATTTTTTCCCTCACAGATTAGTCTCTTGATACTAAAAATCATTCTGGTACATAGAAATCTCCATAAATCTGATTAGGTACCTCTAAATGATACTTAGGGGTCCAAAAGCAAATTTAGGCACAGTAGTATGTGCTGCCTATGGTTAGAGGCCATGCATGTTTGCATGTTTGTTCTGTCATTTATCCTGTATCAGCACCAGACTGCAAGGAGAGATGGACACTTTCCTCCCTAGGGTGATTTTCTGTAGAGCCAGTTCTTGTTCCCAAGAGGTTGGGATCCTAGGATCCTATCCACCTTCTACAGTCTCCTCTGTATCACTCAGGTGCTTGAAAAATTCAGCACATATTACAGAATGGATAATACCTGTGAGATTGCCCTTTGTACACAGGAATACATTCTCATCCTGTTTTTTTGGTTTAGGTTGTCAGACTTAAATTAGTGTAATTGAAATGCAGGCATTTTAAACTCAAAGAATGAAATGCAGAACCTGAATTCCACTGGTAAATACCCCTACTATCAGAAGGGTAAAGTGTAGCACCACAATATATTGCACTGCTCAGGTGCTTTTGAGCTTCAGTGCTTCTTAAGCCACCAAGTTTGCATTGTTTTTTCCCTTTTGTATTTAATAATCTAAATAATTGTGAGGCATTTCATCTGCATTTATGATAGAGGGATATTACACTCAAATGATGGATGTAAATATAGAAGCTTGTCTTCATTCCAGAGCTTTACATGCCTGTGGCATCTGTTACTTCTGTTTAGCTCTACATTAGTTTGCCTTCTGAATAGAGACCTGCTGTAAAGCAAACTTAAAATCTCTCAAAGGCCCAGATGATAATTTAGCAAGTTGTTGAATTACAATACAGAAGAGTTTGAGAGTATCATAGATTTATAAGTATACAATATCTGGTGCTACCCTGTGAACTGAAATCAGGTTCATGAACATAATTACTGCAGACTTATGTCAGTATAACTGAAATCAGTGTGGAGGTGCTTTATTTGGAAATAGAAATCTGAATTTCAAGCCTGTTCTCTGCAAGTCACCCATCCCTTTTTTCTTCTTCTTTTCTTTTTCTTTTTATTTTTTTAAAGTCAGTGTTAGGCTATATACTACTATAAGTAATTTTCAAACTCATCAGTATGCTTTATTAACATGAATGGTCAGTATCCAGCAAAAAACACCACCATGCATCCACATCCAGCACAGCACTCAGGGTTTATAACCTGCTTCGGCCTGAGACTATGAAAGGTTTGGGCCGAATATTATGCTTGTGTTCAAAGTAGTTCATGTCCTGTAAAGAAAGGAGGGTTAAAATAACTTTGTTGGCCTACAAATGCTTCTTTCTAGTTAATTAAAAACAAAATGGTAATGCTGAGGTAACCTTGCTCATTCCTGGCATTCAAAAGAGAATCACTTCAGTGTTTGGCACCGTTCAGACTACAGCAGAGTGGTGGGGGAGCAGGGTGCTGGTTAGTGCTGGGGGGCTCTGCTAGTACACAACTTTGTGTTGGAAAAAAACAGCTTCGTTTACCACCTTCTTTTTAGATAATCAATCAGAAAGAAAAAACAGCAAGAGCTGGACTGTTGAGTTGAGAAGGGATCAGACAGTGCTGTGCCCCCAGTGCCAGGGATCAGAGCAAACGGTGGTACTCACTTTTGCGATGAGTTAGGAATGAGACCCCTCAGCTGTCCGTGGAGAGCGTCTTGAATATTGCCAGATGAATACAGCCCAATGGGAGAATTATAGGAGGAGCTCACTACCTGTCTTTTGTCATCAATATTTGCTGCTGCAACAAAAGGCTGGGCCCTTCTGTTGTGAGCTGTACCAATAGGCTTGAATTCCTGTACGTGATAGGCAGACAAAATACACAAAGCTACAATGCACACCAAAGCTAGTAATGAGTACAACTGACAACATCAGTATTGTTAAGCTCTGCATATTTTACTTTTGCAACTGTTATTTTTTAACTGGTGTGAGCACACTATATTTTTCCATGAATTTTCTATGTTCTGCTTAATACATATTCATTCAGAAATAGTTATTTTCCTCCCCCAGAACAAACAGAAGTAATTCCATGTTTGTAAGTAACATACAACTTTAAGAAGAAATAGGAGGAATGAAAATTCTAGTGACCTGTTGAATTATCCTCTAAATTTTCAACTGTGTAAGTTCTGCTTTTAGATACATTTAACATATCTTATTTGCTTTGCTTTAATACCAATGCCTGGCTCCTGTATTTTTGTCACATACTGATGTACAGACTGGAAGTGTCTGATGTACAGTGTGAAGACTTATTGTAAATGTGTTGCCTAGAAAACACATAATTTTTAACACTTCTTTAGTTGACATAGTCTTGAATGTACATCAGATTCAGGACATTCTTCTGAACTTATTCTATACTTTAAAGCATACCTTTGAGTCAAAAGTTGTGATGCTGTATAATTTAAAGATAACGTGAAATCTTAATAAATAAGTAAACCCCAGAAATGGCTGAACTGGAAATCAGTCTGCCTTTGTTTGTTTACTTCTGGAATATAATGTTGAGGCCCAGATCATTTCCTCCTTGTGGAATTCACAGGGATAAGATCTGGAAACAAAATCTCTGATGACCTCTCAGATTCCTTACAATGCTCTTCTGTAGTAATTGGCCAGGAATTACAAAGACTGTGCAAAAATACACTTTTTTTTTTTTGTACTGTGCATAATTAGTAGAGTCTCTTCTGAGTCTCTGTCAGTTCAGGTCCATCAGAAATACAGGCTTTGGAAAAAAATGGAAGTGTCATCGCCAATGGATTTTGTTTTCCTTCTGCACTAATGGATGAAGAGTGTTTGCTGCTATAGGTCACCACCTTGTCCCGGTGTCCTGAAGCACCCTTAGAAGTCAGTGCTATGAGAGCACTTTAAGTGCTAAGTTAAGGTAGCACAGGTCATTAATTTTCATAAAAATCTTTGTTGGTTCTCTGGCTTTGTCTCTGGTTTTGAGTTGTGATTGGTGTGCTAGGAATGCATCTACAACAGTATAGAATATTTCTGTATTTATATTGCTATCCCACTGCCATATATGAGATTTATTTCAAAATGTTGAAGCTTGTATCTTAGGTATGGGAGCTTTTGGCTTAATCACTGAGGACAGTTTACAGTCTGGTATTTGCCATCACACATTTTTCATGGTGACACACCCAACATCTTCAGCTTTAAAATTATTTGGGTGCAACTGTGGGTTTTCACTTATGTCCTGCAAGATGTACAAATGACTCTCCTTGTTCTGTTAAATAAAAGTCTAAACACAGTGTGTGTTTTTTTCAGGCAGAAATGCCTTTTTAAAGATTACCTTAGCCCTGAGGAATGGTAGGAAAATTTCCAGTTAGAACAAATACAACCCACCACCAAAACCCAAAGTAGGTATTTGAATACTCACATCCACAGAGTAAATCAAGATAATAAGAGCAGATTAGATAGACATGGATGCATTTTTGACATTTGTAGGTTTTTATGAATCCCCAGAGAATTATCTCCTGTCTCAGGCAGTATCAAGTCTCTGTCCAAAGTTTTGGTGAGTAATTTTTAAAAAATACTAAAACCTGTATGTGAAATGACCCTTTATTTTAATTGAAAACAACAGTTCCAGAAATATATTTAGGAAAACACCTAAAGAAAAGTCATGGATATATAGAATGTGCAACCAGAAAATGCAAACAGTAAAAAGCAGTTTTATGAAATGAAAATGTTTAGCAGCATTGCACTGTAAGAGTCTAATGAAAGCAGCAATGAGATGAAGAGCACAGATATTTTGCTTGCAATTCCTTGTTTCTGGCTGATAGAACTGGGTTGCAGTTAACAAAATGTATTAGTAAATGAAATCTCTACTAGTGTTTAGGATCATGTCTACTACATATTAATGTCAGTGTATTTAAAATGGATTTAAATCCATGTATGATACAAACCAAACAAATCCAACTGTCAACACTCTAATTTCATCCCCTATGTTTTCTTTCTTGCTGAGGAATGAACAGCACAGAAGACATGTGGCACCACAGTAGCATGTTCACAAAGTAACAGTTGTGAAACAACTATTTGCAGTTAGTTAGACTTAAATTCTGGTTTGGGATTTTTTTTCCTATTTTTTTTTAACTCATCTATTCATATAAAATGTGACAGAACATATAATAACAAAAAATAGTCCAGCTCTTGTGTTTGTTGCATCTCATTGAATCTTTGCAAAGTCCTCCTTTAGTTCAAAAGCTAAACAAGAACTGGAGGTTGTTGAAATTCCTAATCAGGAATATTTGAAAATTACAGTATTTAATGTCTTTTTTCTTTTTTTTTTTCCCAGCTGATGTAGTTTTTGTAGGGCTAAATACATTTTGTATGGATACGATCAGGGATAGAATTAATTTAACCCCCAAAGTGTGTAGAAGTGCATCCAACATGGACCATCCAATGGTGTTTCTTGGGGATAATTGCTATGATAATACACAGATATTTTCATTTTGGAGTTACATGTGACTAAAATCTTTCATTTCTGAATGCTGCTGTGGGAGAGAGGGTAGGTCCTCAAAACTAGACTAGCACAATTACAGTGTTTCAAAACCTGATTGTAAGTGGTCATAAATTTACTTTTTAGAATAGTAATTGAGGATTTTTAAACTTTATATACTTATCTACATGTATAGTGTACTTATATCTTCCAGGAATGTAGCATGTCTTTCATGGCCAAAAGCCTAGTCACACTGAACAAAATGTTCAAAGTCAAATATAGAAGCAAAAAAAGAATATCCCAAATAAAATCAATTCCAGAAATTGTGCTAATGGGAACAAAATAATTTTAAATGAGGTTAAAGGACCTGTAACTGAAAATAAATAAATAAATAAAATTACAGGTCACAGTATTGTTTTACATTGAAAATACAGCAGAAAGGATGTAAAAATATAAGATACAACTCATTTAGATAGTTCTATTTTCTCAATTACATTATTTGAGAATCTTATGTTCTAAATTGCTTTTATCAAACTATGTGATTGTATTAGTAATACTTCAAGTAGTCTGTTATTTCCTGTTATATATCCAGGGTGAAATTAAATCAGTGGCTGTTTTTTTATGTAGGAATGTGTAGCTTTTAAGAGTCCTCTTTTATCCACTGTTGCTGTAAGGTCTTTACTACAATAGTTGCCTTAGTTCTCTTTTTCCAGAGGCAAAATTGTGAAAGCTTTTATTGTGCTGTGACAATTGCCTGTATCAATTTCCAAATGACTCTCTGGGGATGCTCAGCCTATTGCTAAAGTTTCCTATGGTGAATAATTTTCATTCATGGAAGCTGAAGTTAGTGTCTTTGGCCAGATCCTGGGCCAAATTGCTCAACAGTTTAACTGTTGTTTTACTTTCATTTATAACTACCTCTTATTAACTTGCAAATAATAATTAGATACTTACTAACAAGATTGTGTAAGTCTTTATTATTGTTATTTAGTTGGCTTATAATGTATTTTAAATTACTGACTTCCTTTTGTGAAACTTTTTTTAGTGAACTTTAAAATGTCTATCTTGTAAGATATTTGTAAATCAACCCTAGAGTGGTTTAGGACACTTGTTCACAAGCACTGTTACTTTTCTGGGGCCTACTATTTATTAACTATACCCAGTACTCCTTATTTTCCTCAAGAGATACATTAAAATTAGAGGTTGGCTATTTAATCTATGAGAAACAGTTCTTCTGGTTGTGTGACTGCCTTTTTTTGAGTGCTAGATATCACTCAGTGAAATTTTGTGATTTATTTTTAAATAACTGCCCTTTGTAGGAGCACAGCTTTTGTGCAAAGGGATTACTCTCCTGTCAGAGGTGGTTTTCTCCATAGTTTTTTCAGTGAATTTGTTCCATTGCTGTTTATTTTATGTGTATCCTAGCTATTCCACAAAAATATACAATAAGATTATTTTTATTTCTTCACTATACTGAGGGGGCTTCGTTATTTCTGATGAAGTTTGATGTATCACTTAATAGGGGTTGGACTAGATGACCTTTGGAGGTCCCTTCCAACCCAATAAATTCTATGATTAATGCAAGTTTTTAGATTGGGAAGAAAAGAGAAGCTATATTCATGTTTGGGAGTGTCTCTGTGAAAACAGAGTTGGTGAAAGTATTTATTGCATAGGATTTATTGAACTCACATTTTTTCCAGGATAGCACAGAGTAAATACTTTGCCATACTTGCTTTGATCCTGGCCTTCCAGGATCAGCAGAATGCTCTTTTCTCCCCCCTCTTGAGAGAACAGCAAATGTTCATGGAGGTGAAAGAGGAATGACAGAGGAATACAGCACTAGTTGTAGGCAGCAGCTAGCTGAGTAACTGTCAGCAGTACAGAGACTGCCCTGTAGCTCTGCACAAGGGGCTGGGTGATAGTTGAAGATAGAGAAGGATTAATATATAAAATATATAAATGTATGAAAGTATAAAAATATAAATATATATACTTCCATACAATATAAAAATGTATGGAAGTAAAGAGATCCAACATTAATGGAGCTCTCTTTTTAACTGACTTAAATCAAATTTACTTTTGTGATGCAATGAGTGCTTTGGTACTTGACATTTATTCCTGATTGAAGAACTTCCTCATATGAATATCCAAAAGACCTAAAGCAACTTAAACCACATCAGAATAAAAGGAGCTATTTTCTTTCCACAACAAAAAAATAAAAATATAGTGATATATATGGCTTTAAAGAAAAAATGAAAATGTGTTACAGCTTATTAATGTTTTGTTTCAGTTATAGCTGAGAAATCAAAAACATCTAGTCAGATAAAATGTTCATCCATGTCATAATAATGATGGTTTGTATTAACTTTAATGGGCAGGTAATGGATAAAGGCCTATTCAGATAATTTTAATGACCACAAGGGAGGTATCTTTAGTGTGTAAAAAGGTGAATTAAAATGGCCAGGTAACTTTTAACAATTTATACCTGTGGTTCAGCTTCCAAATTTATCTTGAAGGGATGTGCTTTGCCATCTTCTGAAACCTGTGGGGACCATAATTTGGTTCCTGACCTAGAAAGCAAGCAAGGCAGAATTTCAATCACTTGAGTTCCTATACAGTTGTTTATGTCCCTGTAAAATACAATACAGCTTGAAAATCTGCAGTTTATTCTATGTTTTTTAATGTTTTGGCAAAAAATTCCTCAACAATGTATAACATGTAATAAATATAAAAGTGTATTTACTTTAAAGAAAAAAATATGTAGATTATGAACAATGGGAAATAATTGGTTAGTAGTTACCAAAAAACAAAGGGAAATTACTGCCTTTCTGATCTAAGCTGACCAAACTGGACAGTTTTGGGTTTTTTGATGCTTAATAAAATGAATGTTGGTTTGTTGGATTATTTTGCCCAAAGAAATAAATTTATTAGTAATAGTCCTCAACCAGAACACCATCAATTAATTTTTTATGACCACAACATCCATGCAAAGCCTGCTTTTCAATGTAGGAGGACTGCAATGTGGGTATGCCATCTATATACACAATTACAGTCACTTGGGCAGAGGTAACAAACATCAAGTATCAAATAAACAATTCTGTTTTCATTGATGAAGTGAAATTTGGCAGCTAATTTTAAAATAGGGTAATAATAATAATAAATATTAATATTGTTCTATAAATGCAAACATCCAGCATTTTTAAAAACACGTGCATGTCATAGGCACAATTACAATTTTACTTTGAAAATGGCTCCCTAAATTAGTTGCTAAACAGCACGTTTCAGTCTCTAACAGAACCTGCCTGGGAGCAAATGTAGGAATTTTAAACTGTGGGGTGTGATGTAGTAATCAGACAGTGCTCATTTAAAAAAACCCCCAAAAAACCAACCAACCCCAGCTCATGTGTTTAGAAAGTGATCATGGTCAGCTGGAATAAAGCCCTAGGGGGCCTCAGGTCAGCCAGAGTGCCTGGTTATTTGAAACAGCTGAAAGAGGGAGATTCTGATTAAAGGCTGGGCAAACTCCAGTAGGAAAGCTGGGGGTTCAGGTTGATTTTCTTGCTGGCTTCACTTGAGAGAAAAGAATGCAAAAGGTTTCTGGACACTTGCAGTTCAGGTAAGTGAAGGCTTCTTTCTTAGTGTTTCGTTTGCTTTAATTTAATTTAGTTTTGTTTCTAACGGTGCCTTGAGAATCCTGCATATGATTTCATGCCTTGTGACTAAAGATGCTGGTTTTAAACCCTTTCCTTTGCTGCCCCTCATGACGGCGTGAGGCGGTGCTGCTGGCCTAACGGGGAGGCTGTGCTGGCGGCTTTGGGCGCCGGTGGCGGTGACACGTCCCTGAGGCTGGGCGAGGGTCAGAGCAGCGGGAGCCGAGCTGGCGCCTGCTGCCTGAGGGGTTTTCTTCCCCCTAAGTGTGAAGTGTGTTTGTTCCTGACAGCAGTGGTCGAACTTTCAGAGTGGTAGAAGCAGGGGGTGGCTCACACCTGAGTAAAGGATAAGCAGCCTCAGGGAAGCTGTTCCTGTGCCCCTGAAGGCGTGTGCTGATGCCTGGTCTGAGCTGGTGAGGGAGGGCTGTGTGCTCGCGATTTGAAAGCTTTTGTGACAACCTGTGAAGTGATTTAAAATAATTACACGATCTAACAGTTCTGTGTAATTGATTGGTTGGATAGTACCCTCTTTCAGCAGTAAGCAGACGTGTCCACATACCTCTCTATCTTCAAACAAAGCTGATGTGTAGCCGCTTTAATTCTCTCCTGGGCGTCGTTATGCGTCATGTTCTCTGTGCCTAGACCGTCGATAGCTACAATCGCATCCCCAGGGCATAGGTTGGCAGCTGAAGCCTTGCTTCCAGGTGTGATCTGCAAAAAACCAAACAAAATGTGTCTGCTTAAGCAGGATGCTTATCAGAAAATGAATAGAGAAAATACACCTCACTGTGCCTCCCTATTGTGTGGGGGAAGGAGGGTGTGTGCCTGTGAAACACCTCTGTGATTGCTTACAAAAAAGAGCTCTCAATTCTGCTGGACCCTTTGTAGTTCTATTGTCAGGTTATCATAGAAATGGTTTATTCATCATAACTTCAAATTAGATGGAAATTATCTCCATACTTCTGCATTAAACAGTTTCCACTCTGGTTTTTGTAGCTACTGTAACTTAATTTTGCATCTCGACTACTATTGTGTAATCTGCTAGTAAAGAAAGTTCAGATTTTTCCCTTGCTACTCCAGACTATAGCTGACAAATAGATCTGTTAAGGAATTGCACTACTTGATCTTCATGTGTGATATATCAATGACTGGACAACATGCAAAGCCACTTGTGCCCTTACAGCCTTTAAAGACAAATACAGCAGTTCATCAAGTGCAATATAATTAGTTTTTTAAATAACTATTGTAGAGAGGCTGTGACCTTAGATGCTACTGTAGCTTGCTCTGGTGTTGCTGGCCTTTATTTGCAAAGAGGTGTCCTGGCATACCACCACACTATTTAAACAAGTCTTTTGTCCCTGAGTGGGATTTAGGCCCTTTAGTGTGTATTGCCATTTTAGGTGACCTTTTGATAACCAAGACAGTAACATGAAGGTGATGGATGTAGCACACAAGCTTCTGGAATTCAACTCTTCTGGAATAGCAGAAAAACGGGGACAGGTTGACTTATCAAAAATAAGCAGCTAGGGTTATTTTAAAGAAAGTGAATCCCAGCTTGAAGTACAGAAATGTCAATACAGTCTTTCCACACCAGTCTTCTAATCTGTGCTATGTATGACATAGAAAAGCTATTGGAAGGGTTTATTTTTTTTTCTTACCATGAGTTCTGCTATAGCCAGAGCAAGGGCTATCTAGGTTATTAAAGGTAATTAAGTGTTATGGAGGGCTGGGAAACATGTGATGATGCTCTTTAGTTCTGGTGTTTTCTAGTAGAGGAAGAGAGCAAGCTGCCCACTATACCTCCAGTATCTTCTGAACTGCAGCTCTGGGAAGCCTGTCAAATTTGTTGCCTCTGAAGTTAGTACTGCCAACATAAAACCCAGCTAGAAGTATTTTTCTTTTATAGGTGTTGCAGTGTATTACTACTGAAACAATGGCAAAAAAAAAAGGAGTTTTGTCCTCTTTCCAGCTGTCCATCTCCTTCAGGTGCATCTGAATGCTTAAAGACCTTTTCTGGGCCTTATTCTTCATTCCAGCATGTAAACTTAGATTTTATTTCACTTTAACTAATTGCAATGCATGTGCTAATAGCAAGTCAAGCAGACTTTCCCAATGGATACCTGTGGCCAGCTGGAGGTTTTTGCCCCCTCACCCTCCCAAAGAATGCAGCAGGATTCCTAGAATTTGGGTGTGAATATTGATGTTCTAATACCCCAGATAGGCAAGACCAGCCATTCTTGGTTACCTCTCAAGTGTAAGCTTGCTCAAATAACCCTTATATAGGTAACTTGGTAGATGATGCTTTTTGTATGTCACAAGAAGTCATCTGCTGTATTTGTGGCATAGTGCAGCAATGTACTGAGATAATCCTGCCTTATACAGTAGTGTATCTGCCTAGCACAGTTTGCTCCCTTGCAGCTGTGATGCTGGTAATAATGCAGTTATTATATAATGGGATTTTTCTTGCTGTCATCAGCTGTAGTGGTACCACTGCATGGTTGAATGGGGTTACCACCATTTGGTGGGAGCAAAGAAGTAAAGGACCAAGAGTCTGTATTTCATATTCTTTAGGTGAATTGACTCTTGCCAGGCTTCTGGGATGTGCCTGGGCTGTCACCATTTGACAGGAGTCCCTTCAGGGGTGCAGAACTACCTGTTCTTGTACAGTCCTTTCCCTCAGCTACTCTTCCTGGGTTGATGGAGAGACATAGAGATCTGCTGCTAGGATGGGTAGGAGGAATATGGCTGGGTGGCAGATCTCCTCAGAATTTCAGGGTGACAAATCTTGGCTGTAGCTTGTGGGAAGGGGGCAGACAGAAGGACTGCAGCCTACATTTTATAGAGAGGGACCAAGCTGTGCATTGCAAGATGACACCATAGTGTGGGTATAATGTTGATATTGTGGGTGCCTCCATCTAAGTGATATTATTCCTTATGAAACTTCCTGGTGTCGCATTAAATGTGTGTTGTGAACTCTTAGAATCATGTATGACTGTAGTATTTACTGCTTGCTCACCCTGGCTTTGTGAGGTAAGAGTCTACTGGTACTTTGGGAAAATTTTGCTTTGTTCTTCAGGATCTGTCTGTATGGCATGCCTGTTGCTCCTGTATCTTGGATATGGATAAATAAAAGGATATGTGTTTGGCATTCCCATGTCAGAGTACTAGGTAACTGTTTAGCCACTTGAGGGGCAAATTCTCCTATGAAACCATGAAGAAAGACTTTTGCAGCTCAGCATAGCACATATTCATTAAATTTCAGGTGTTTTCTGGGTAGAGTTATGAGTGCCTGCAGATCAGAGCAGCTAAATATAAATTTGATTTAATATAAATAAAACTTTACAGATCATAGTAGAATTATTAAAATAGACCTTAAATCTAGAGTTGATAATATTTTGTCCTTCCCTCCAACCTCTACGACTTTTAGTTGTTCCTGTAACGCTTTACTCAATATGACTTAAATACTAGGATTGCATTTCCTCTAAGGGGTTGAGCCAAAATGTATCTTCTGCTCAGAATAAACTGAAATTATTCAGTTTCAGAAATACTAGGGTTTTGATCCGATTCATTGATGTAATTTCTTTTCATCTACATAAAGCTCCAAGGATTGTGACCAATGTTTTATTTCCAGCTTCTTCATTGTTTCTGAACCTAATAGAATCTGAAGATGTCTATTTTTAGTCCCCTTCTGTTCTCCCTATTCCCCCAGTGACCATGATCTGGGCTTTTTGCATTTGCTTGTCACAGTCAAAACAAGAGACTGAATTGCAGATGGGTGTTTGAGGTGACACCTGTTTTTTGGACAGGTGGATGATGATCTCTTGTGTTGTCTGTCTCTTAATCCTGGTAAAAGCTTTCTCTTGTTGAACAAGGACTATAGTAAACCAAACTTAACTCCTCTTCAATTATTGTAATTAAGATGTGTTTAAAAATTTGTTGTTTCAATGGCTATTTTTTTCTGTCAGGACAGTTAAACCAAATCTGAATGGGCTGCTGGTGAGACCTTTTACAAAAGCAACACCCAGGCCCTCAAAAGCAAGGCTTATGGATCTTGTGAAATGTTCACTACTACCTAAGGGATTCTGCATGGATACTTTAGGGACTCTTCTAAATGCTTGTGGTGTCAATAAAATAATTTATCTGAAATATAACTACCATTAATATTCTTGAACTTTGTCAAAATTAAACATGCAGTTTTTCCCTATATGTATTTTATTTCCTATTTCTACTTGAAATGTGGCTTTGAGAGCTTCTGTAATACACTAGAAACCAGTGGCTTATGTCTTGTGATGCATTTGGTAGGTATGAGGCAACTGCAAAATAATTTATTCTTTAAAAAGTGACATTTATAGTAATGCCCTTTGTTTCTGCAGTTCTAAACTTCATTGCACTTAATCTAAACACAAAGAAAATACAAACCAGACACCACTAAAATATTTTTCATTAGAGATAATGGAAACTGGTTTTCTTTTGGAGGCCCATAAAAGGCAATGCAGGCCCCAAAACATACAGAGATATTTTTTCTTTTTTTCTTTTTTTCTTTTTTTTTTTTTTTTGCATTCAGTGTTTTGTCCTCCTGATTCCCCAAAGGCTTTGCCATGTCCTGTCTTTGGTACATTCAAATAGTAGCATTCTGGTTTGCTTCTGTTTAAGTAACATGTTTTATGCCTATATAAATCTGGAAAAAGTCATTAAATATATTAATTTTTACTAGTAAAATATGTGAAAATTAGTCCTTAAACTTTATACAGACTTTGTTTAGAAGCATATTTACTGCAAGTAATGGTATCCATCCTTCAAGACTGTTGATGTTTATTTAATACCAAGCATAGTATATCTATTGAGTCATAGTACAGACCTTTTTAAAAGGGAAAAAAAAAAAAGCATTGATTTGAAGGCTCATGGAATACACACTGTGAGCTTCTGAATAGTAGGGAAACTGTATGTAGAACTAATTCTCATCTGATGTGCATTTAACACAATATTCAAAATATATTATCACAATACCTAGCCTGTCTTTTGAGTAGATCTATGTAGATGCAGGGCAGCTGCCTGCTGTATATGCTTTATTCATCAAGTAACTGGTTTGCTAAATAAGTTGTAATTAGTAGCTCAAAATCCATTAAAAAGGGAATAAGGTACCTTTTTTCTAACTATGGCAGAAAACATCAGAGGATTGTCTCCTTCATATTCAGGACTGGATAACTTACTAATAATTCATTGATTTAACATCACTGAAAGTAAAAAACTTTACATATGTAAAAGCAGGTGTTGCCTTTGCTGGCAATAATCAGAACTTGATTTAATTAAATGTGAGTCAGATTAATCTTGTAAAGCTGGCACAGTCTGCAGAGCCCAAGCCTGCAGTGTGAGAAGCTGCTACCCACTGATCACAGAGGGTAGCTGTGCAAGTGCTGCAAGTGGGGTCTGACCCTTAGTAGGCTCTAATTTTCTCATCTGAACGCCTGGGTAAATCATGCCAGAGCTTTGCTGCTGCCAAGGCACTTGAATTCAACTTTTGAAGCATAAATAGAATTTCAGTTGAAGTTTCTTAGGCCAATAAAGCGACCCCGGAAGCACCACACGAAGCCTGTGAACACCGCTGGTGTTCTGAGGGAACTAGCAGCCCCTTGCTTATCTCCTCTCAGCTTTATCTGCATCTCAACTCCAGAGCAGCAAAGGGCAGCAAGCTGCCCCAGCTGATAAAGGCACTGAAGAGAAAGGAAAGGGTACATACCCTGGTTATGATTAAGGGCTGGTTAAAATCTATTCCTCCCGAGAGCCTGAATCCCCAGGGTGCCGGTCCTTGGAGAATGACGTTCTGTGGCATCCTGAGCAGGTTTTTCTTGCCTACTCCTCCTTTTTCTCCTTAGGTGTGTGCGAGGAGCCGAGCAGCTGGAGGAAGGTGCAGCCAGCAGAGCACCTCCCGGACAGGGCAGCTGGTCTGATACTCCTCTTAGGAAGTTTTTCCTCACCCCCCAGCTGCGGGCACTGCGCTTTATCCCCTCTCTGGCTGACGTCAGCCAGTCCCTCTGCTTCTCCGCCCACACGGGGAGGATGGCTGGGACAGATACAGCCTGAATGCTGGAAAGGTTACAACAAATGCTTTGGCTTCGTCTGCTGCTCAGCCTGACAATCAGGGAGTTTCAGGATGCAGCGTCCTGATTCCTTCAAGCAGTCCTCTTGCCCATTTATTACCCTGCTGCTTGTTTCAGCTAAATACTGATCAAGAGATTTGCCTCTCAGGCTCTTGTTTTGCATCTTGTCTTGTTTGTAATGTAATAGTTTCTTGCACTAAAAACTCCTTCCAGCTCTTTAGCTGAGTTTTTTTGCTACTGTCACTTGAGAGCATGGCATGCACCAATTCTAATGGCTTCAACACTCTGGCCTGATGTCATGTGCAGTTCTCATCTTGAGCAATGGGATGCCACAGCTCCAGTTGATGACACTGCTTTGTAGAGTTCTTAGCTTTCTTTAAAGGTAGTTAAAGGTACCTTCTGTTGTTATTTGTGTTACTATTCAGTATTTGTTCAATTTATTCAAAGAACGTTGCTTTTGGTTTTCTTGCATAAGTTTTATTCTGACTTCCATATCCCATATATTTTGTTCAAAGTGAGGTGGAGAATTTGTCAGTGGTAGTGTAAATGTTCACTCTCATCATGGTGTCACAAGTTTCTCTTTAGAAGTGGTATTAAATTAAATTTAATATGTGTGTGGATAATGTTCTTTAAGCATCTCTTCGCCCAAAGTCTGGCCTGTTCTAGGATGTATCTAAAGCTCTCATCATGCAGTGCAGTAAAAGTGTTTGGTTGCTTTTTTGTTTGTTTCTTTGTTTTTTGGGGGGGGGTGTGTGTGTGCTCATTTTTGGTTGTTTTGTGGGTGGTTTTGGTTGGTTATTTTTGTGTATGTGGTGTTGGTTTTGTTTTTGTGGTGGTGGTTGTTTTTTTTCCTGGTGGAGTTTGTGTGTTTTGGTAGTGGTTGTGTTGCTGTGGTTTACATTTTCTTGTGTCTTATTTTCCCCTGTCAATGAGTTGGTGAGAGCCTGGAAGGAATTAAATCTGATGAGGTGATATATTTTGGTGTAATAATAGTACACTTTTTTTTTTTTTTTTTCTTGCCTTTGAGGAAAGTTTGCTGTTGGTATTTTTTGTGGTTTGGTTTTGTTTTTTTTTCTGGTGATATTTTGGTGTGATGCTGTTTTCAATTGCTTTAGTTTGTTCTTTATGGCAGAAGATTTACCCATTTTTGTTCACTGTGCACATTCCTTTCTTGCTGGTTGTAGCCTGCATAGAGTCTCTGATGGACATGAAACTGTGATATGGAATAATAAAGTGTCATTTAAAAAATTTCTGCTATTGGTGATTTGTTTACAAGTAGATTTAAATGTAAAATTGACTTCCACCCCTTATTCTGATTTATTGAATGTCCTTATCTGTGTCTGCTGCTAATGTATATATATTTAAAGTCCTTGGTAAATTACCCTCAATTTTGGTGATGTTTAGTTGGTTTATTTGGTTTGGGTTTGTTTTGTTTTTTGGTTTGTGGTGTTTTGGGGTTTTTTTTGGTGTGTTTTGTGGTTGTTTTTTTTTTTGTGTGTTTTTTTTGTGGGGGTTTTTTGTTTTCTTTTTTTTTTGTTTTCTTTTTTTTAGCATTCTGGAGATTAGTGTCAGAATTTTTTTTCTCGTGTTTGTCCTTTGCTTGTGGCTTGTTAGTTGTGTTCATCCTGGGGTTTTGTATTTGTGTTCTTATCCAGAATTTTTGAAAGACCTTGTCTATCAAGAGAATATATTTCACACCCTAATTGGAATAAAATAGTAGTATCTCTTTCAAAGTAAACTATCAGAAAGCAAAGAGATTGCTGTGTACTAGCAGCTTCAAATAATGAAACCTTTGGTGCCCTTCATAAGCACTCATAAGAATTACTGTGTCAAACCAAACCCATGATCAGGCTTTGAGTTTCAAGTGTCAGAAATGATATTTGTATAATAATCTCACTTGAGAGGCTTCTTACAAATTCCTTGTAGTAAGTTATGTCATGTCCCTTCTAATCCTGTTAGATACATGCAGGGGAGGGCAGGCTTCACCTTATTCTAGGCAGGTCACTGTTCTTAATTTCAGTGGAAATCTCAGGTTTATAGGATCAAAGTGGACTGGATCAAAGACTGATTTGTATTTATTTTCTTGCCTGGTTTACTCAAGGGTGTCTTGCTCTCCAAGGTGCTGTTGCTCTGGGCAGCCATTGCTAGCTCCTGTTTTATTGAGGTATCCCAGGTAAACATGCAGCACTCTGACACTTTTTCACTTGTGCCACTGAAGCAGGCTCTTGTTCTCTTCATCCCTATTCCCTTTGATGCTTGTGCCACACTTTCTTTCTACCAAGTACAATCTGTAAGTGTTGACACCAGGCTATACATCAACTTTCTTCATACCACTCAAGCTGTTGAGATTTGGAGGGTAAGGGTACAAATGACACATCTGAGTAGCAGCATAATGCACAAATTCATTAACTGAATTAATTAACATTCATTAATTCATTAACAGCTCCCTAGTCCTCCAACCTGTAAGTCAAACCAGGACACACCTCCCTGGCTTTGGGCAGTCCCACTCCTGTGCCTGCAGCATGGCCTCACAGTCCCTTGGCAATAGTGGGAGAAAAAAAAGCTTCCTAACTTGCATCAGATTATTTTTGGATGTGTTCCCTGCTTTCTCTCTCACTAAGTTCCTGCCTTGATAGAAGGATGGGTTTTCTTGGTGATTTGGCAGGCTGAAAGCTGAAAAACAAGTTACAAGCAGCAAATGTTTCAAAGCAATTCATCCTTCTGTAAACTTGTGGAGCTCTCAGCTGTAGGCTGCAGAGCTCAAACCCTGGCAGAGGCACAAAGTGGAAAAACCCTCTTCAGAGTGTACATTTTAAGCCATTCAGAATTTAGCCCCTGTTGTGATAAACTGCACTGGACTAGGCCACTGTTTGTGAAGTTTAGATAGCAACAGCCTTGGTTACCAAATGGAGCTTGAAAATCACTTGCATATGTGGAACAGTATGTACTTAAACTGGCTTTGCAGGGCTGAAAGACCAAGGTATTCTCTATTGCACAGTGTTTTCTATCTCAAAACACACGGGTATATGGGCAATCTTATAAGATGTGCTACTTACTGCTTTGGGAAGTTGCTTTAAAATAAGATATGACTATGTACTGGCTGAAGTTTATCCAAATTGCACTGTTGTGGAGCAGGAATTGTTAATAACTTAATATCCTCCTCAGTAGTCTTTCAAGGATGATAAACTTGTAACAATACAGAAAATGAAGACAAACCTTCTCAACTTCTCCAAGAACCTTATTAATTAGCAAATGGGGAGTGTCTTAGAGCTTTTAGAGCCTATGTTAAGCATCTAATCAAAATTAACAAGCATATAAGTGGAGAGTAAATATTTTAATAGGTATATTATATTCTGATATATTCAGAATATTTTATTCTGAAATAGCATATTTCAGAACTGTTTACTTACAACCTGCTTAGGCATTTATTAAACATGGAAACGTATTTCAAAATAAACTTTTGTAGTTACAGATGTACTTGTTTTCATTTGAGTTTTCATCTTATATTAAATTTGTGCACTGAATTTTCTTGTTTTCATTTTAATTAAAAAAAAGAGTTGGAGCATATGAAATAATGACTAGTGTTTTAAAAAGTGTATTGGATGGAAGGAGATGCTTAAGGCCCATTAAGACACTGAATTACTGCTCCATTTTGAAAACTATCTAACATTTTCAAACATATATGCACATAATGACTTTCCATCTGTGCACTAAACAGAATCTTAGCAACACTGATTACCTGAAGTGTTGTTTCTGTCATAGAATTTTACAGAAATGGTGATTTTTACGGAAGTTATTGTGAGTAGGGAAGAAATTTCTTTCTTTTCTTTCTTGATTTCTTTGTGAGCCTGATGTAATGTCAGCTTCTATTTTAATTGTTTCCTAACCAAAAAGTAAGTTGCAAAGCAGTTCTGAAATTTGGTGTTTAATTGCTGCACTTCTCAAATTCAATGCTTGTTTTTATGGGAGTTGAATGATTTCTTAAGGGATTTGCCCTTCAGTTCTGGCAGCCTATAGGAGTTCTGGTGGAGAATCTTAAAGCTGAGTGTGAAAAAGGAGTTGTTTGTGGTTTTTTTTTTATCTCGTTCACTCCTCAGTGGTTCTGCTCCCTTAGCTAGTCAGACAGCACCTCCAAATTTTGCAAGCTGATGCCTTATTTGTTCTAAAGTTAAAGCCCATTTGGGCACTGGAAACTGAACAAGCTCGTTCCAAAAGAGTTAAGTTGGAATGAAGTTAGCAAGGCTCTGTGCCAGCAGATAAGTCCAGTATGCTTCATAAATGAACATGCTAACATAATTTTTTAAACACTATAAGATAGCTGTTAACTCTCTGATGTGATTGC
The DNA here is from genome assembly GCA_024611195.1 of Ceyx melanurus. NCBI lineage: Eukaryota > Metazoa > Chordata > Aves > Coraciiformes > Alcedinidae > Ceyx > Ceyx melanurus. The sequence continues at coordinate 131,646 of JANHGL010026222.1, read as the reverse complement.
CATTCAACACTACCTGAACAAATAATGCATAGAAATTGTCAGAGTTAGGAAATCTTTCATGATGTGTATTCAGGAAACAGTTACAGTACTTCATTAGGTGTGCAGTGATGTGTCTACAAGAACTCTACCATAGCTCTTCAGACACTCAGCATTGCCTCTAATAAATACCACATGAGACTTTGCTTTTATACAAGAATAACTTATTTTTTATCTGTGATTGTAAGCATTTAGCTATAATTTAATTTTATTGTTTTTCTACATGGGAACTTTAACCCCCTTGTCATATCTGGAGAAAAGCTGATTGTATGTATTAAAGGGATGGTGAAGAGATCAAGTGGAATCAAGAGAATGATCTCCTGTTCTTTCCATACCACAGGAAAATGTAGATGTTACCACCAGTTTATTATAATGGCTGGTGGTGAGTGTTCCAAAGGAGCTTCTCTCTGGCAGTGGCTATAAACTGTATCACTGTGTGTCCTGATGGTTATTGCCCCATAGGTACCACTAACAAGTGATGATGCTGTCTTGCCTCCACCCTGCTAGAAGCAGAAGGGAGTGCTTTTTGGTGGCTCTCTTACTGTTTGTGTGAGACTTTGCAGTAATTGTGGTAGTTTCTCCACCTCGGACATCTTGGCAGGGCAGAGACCAGAGCATCAGCACCAACAACCATTATGCCTTTCCTGGGTGCATGTGCTGAAATCAGGAGCAGTGCCAAAAGAAATGTACAAGTCTGTTTGGCCAAAACAAATGTACAAGTGCTTTTAGTATGCCAGTGGTAGCTAAGGATGTATCTTTGTTCTGGGTTACGTGGTGCAAATCAAATAGTGCAGTGCAGAGAAGAGGCTTTCTGGTTGTCCTGACTGGAGAGAGCCCAAGGGAGGGTTGTGAGGACAGTGAAGGGGCTGGAACACCTGCTTTGTGACCTGGGGCTGTTTCGTCTGGAGAGGAGAAGACTGAGGTGAGATCTAATTAATATCAAGGCGTAGTAGTAGAGCTACTTGAGCAAAAATTGCTTTTTAAAGAGATTAATGTTTCTTCATCATTTACAGGATGATGAGAAAGCTTGTTCTTGGAGTGGTGAAACTGTCAGCTTGGGATGTGTAGTCTAAGTACATCTCTTCCCATGGAAACACTCGTGTGTCTTTTGTCCTTTAGTTTATTTTTATCAGTGAATGTTTATATCTGGAAAAAAGATCTTCAGTGTTAAGAAAAGAACAGTGATTTTTTTGTTTTGCTTGTTTAAAGAAGAAAATGCTCATGCTTCTGTGGTTGTGCTTTTTATTTTATTTCTGGTCTAAGTTTAGCTTTCCCCTAGATTATTTTTAAAGCACAATTTTTTATTTTTCTGTCTGTAATTTAAAAAATATCCCATCTTCGACTTAATGAGAATGCCTTCCATTGTGAATAACATAATAAAAATCTAGAGATGCTACTCATACCTACAAAGTCCCTTTGTGAAAGACAGAGGTAAGGTAGGAGGCAAAGCTGTCCATCCTGTGGAGAGCTTCTGAAGTCTCTCCCAGTTTTCATGCTAAGCAGTACTTTTCAGTTCTTATCTCCATTCCCAGCTGTAAAATGATGCCCTTCCTTAAGGCTCCTCAGTTATCTGCTTTTACACACCTGTACTCCAGTGGCACAATGCTGCTGAGAGTTCCTGAGCCTGGGTGCAGTTTGCTTGAGATCTGTGGGCAGGAGGACTTGGAGTTTGGTCCATGGGGGCTTACAGTTGAAGTTGAGAGGCTTTTCCACCTGCTGCTTTCTGTGTGTGTGTGAGAGACCCCGTGTGTCCTGGCTTTCCTCACAGTGGAAAAATCTCCAACGAGCTTCATTGAGCTATGGCCTTTGCTTAATCACTGTTCTGGTCCCAAATTCATTCTACTGAGAAGGAAAAGCCCAATTTTGCCACAAAACAAAAGCCCCCAAGCGTCTGTGTAAACTCTGTGTGTAAAGGTGCAAGGATTTGACAATGTTTCAAAATAACTGAAAGTATATGTTTGTTTTGGTGGTACGTTTTGGTTTTATATATTTGTGTAACTTTTGACTTGATTCAGAGCCATTTAACTATTTGTATGCCATCTTGTGGTGGGGCAGGGGAAGTGGCGGCCATCTTGTGGTGGGGCAGGGGAAGTGGCTGGAAGAGGGGCTGTTTCCAAGGGCCTGGAGTGG
>JANHGL010026222.1:73133-129380 GCA_024611195.1 Ceyx melanurus | reverse complement strand
CTGGGCTAGTTGAGGGTGTCCCTGCTCCCTGCAGGGGGGTTGCACTAGATGCCCTTTGGAGGTCCCTTCCAGCCCTAAACATTCTATGATCCTTTCACTATTAGTCTACTGACCCCCAAACATCCATCTGGGAAGCTCAGGAGGAAGTGTAAAAAAAAAAAAAAAAAAAAATTATTCTTCTTTAAGGGTCCAGGGTTTCTCCATAGTGTGTATCAAAATTCTAGATCAATATCTTGGTCTATTTTGTGGTCTCCTAAGAGATGAGACTTTACACACAAACAAATGATGAGATTTACATGTAAAGCCACAGTCACATGTAGTCCAAGTGCCAAACCTTTTGAGTATTTTTCTTTAAGAAACAGGCATCAGAATTTCTTCCACGATACAATTGTCATCTTGAATTCCACAAGGTACTGTTTTCGATACCTATTTTCACCTTGTGTCTTGGGCTGAGTCCTCTCACAGCAATTGCTGTGGAAGAGCTGGCTGTGTTTATTGGGTCAGGACAAACAGCAACAGCTGAAAGACAAATATGGTATTCTGTCTGAAGTGTAAGGTGGGCCCTGAGCCAGAGAGCAGCAGCTTCAGAATGCAGCCAACCACAGAGCTGGAGCCTTGGGGTTCTGACGCACACTCTACTTACTCGGCTGTAATGCTTAAATTTAGCTTATGCTTTTAGTCTTTTCCTCATTACAATTCTGATTGCTTTCTGCTTGATAAAAAGACTGTCAGCTTGTCCATGCCCATGAATCAGTTTCTTAACAGCACAAGTCTTTACTGAATGGAAGTAAATAATTCCACATTTCACAACTTGTCCCAATTAGATGTTTTTTTGCTTGATTTTGTTCAGTGCACAGTTTAAGTGCACAGGTTTGAGAAATCAACATGTGGAAAAGCTGTCTGTATCCTAAGGAAGGATGTAACTGCAGCACAGACAACACCAGGAGAAATTTTACAAGGACAAACTTGTCCATTTTATCAACATGTAGTTACTGGAACTGAAATGGTCAATGCAAAAACTGTCAGACACATATACACACAGTCTTAAAACTAGTAACCATACATCCACTATTGTACCCCAGCATGCAGGGACTGAGATAATGCATACCAGAGCTGGGAACTTTTGATGTTTTCTGGTACTGTAGAAATCCAGGCCAGAATTTGTGTAATCCCTCCAAAGCTTTTCAAAGGATAATCCTCTCTACAGTGTGAAAACAGGTAAACCATGTTATGTACAGCTAGTGCTTTGAAATGTGAGTAAAACTCTCCTAACAAAAACCTGTACAGAAAAAAAATAATCTGGAAAATGACTAGATTATGATCCTTACCACTGTCCCCCAAGGAAACAACAAACTCAACAACCAAAAAACTTGAGAACAACAAACCATTCAGAAATGCAAAATCAGTCTCCCTGAGGTCGAGTTTTTCTCTTGCCTGTCCATTGCATTTTCAGCAGCTTCTGTTTTGCACTTCTCAGATCTTAGAGGATCTTGCCCAAGTCTCCTCAGCTGAGGGAACAGCAGGATGTTTGAAGTCAGGACCTAACGAACAACTAATGTGCTGTGGGAGCTGTGAGCCCACATACATTTCATGGCCTGGTGCATGAGATCTCTGGAAGCTCTGGATTTTCTGTAATGATGACCGAGGTGCTGCAGTAATGCTCTTGATAGACCTCTGGATAATGTTAAGGGAAGAGCCTTAACCTTGAATGGGATAAAACAATTACAGTGTTTTTCAGTTGCAAGATGTTTCCTATTTCCACAGCTGGCTGCCTTTTCTTCAATAGTCCTTTTGCCTCTGGGGCCGACAGGAAGAGGAGTGGTAGAAAAAGAGGGAGAAGTGGGACAGGTTGCCCTTCAGCACAGGTAGCAAGAAGCCCACAGAGCCTGGAGAATTTCAGCAGTGGCTTCACTTACACTGAGCTTGCCATAGTGGTTTCTACCTTCCCCTGTTAATGTTTTGTCTTCCTAGTCTGTCATGACTTTCAACAGTGCCTTTTCTGAGGCTTTTCTGGGAACACAGGGTTTGTGTGGTGAAGAAGAGGGCTGAGAAGGTTGTCGCCATGAAATAGGCCAATTACCCTGTTTCCAGGGCCTGAAACACCTCTTACTCATCTTGTCTGCCACTTGTCCCACACGGTCTTTCTCCACCAGTAATCACCCTGCCTCTCCGTTAGTTCTTTTTTGGTTTGGCTTTTTTGGGGAATTCATTGTTTGGGTCAGTTTTTTAATTCATGTTTTGGGGTGGGGGATGTGGCTTGGCAGAGTAGCTTAACCTGTATTTCTGAAACATCTGCTGTTTCTGTGTCTGAGCTGTAGGATGTGTCTGTGAATATACACAACACAATTTATCTCAATCTGGTCACTTCCCCCCCTTGTTTTAAAGCAATGGCTAATACTTTAAAGGACCAAAGACCTCTTAGCATGAGTGCTGTACATATAAGCTGCAGAAGGCTGATTCTTGAAGCCTGCACTGTTTATGACCATGCAATGAAATAGATAAATAAGGGATGTGTTGCAAGAAATGCAGAGGGTTTGGACAGTAAGCAGTAGTTTCAGGCTGCTACTGTTTATCAGTGAGGTGTGCTGCTGAAAAGTCTGTTTCTGTAACAGCTTAAAAACCAGTAATTTTATAATTAAAACTGTGATAGTCAGAAAATAGCATCTGATGCATATACAGTTTTTGTACCAATTTCATTCTTTGGCCACTTTATTTTAGTGCTGCTTTTGATTTGTGTGGTAGCACAAAAATTTTGCACCCATCTGTAGTAGTCTGCTTGCTTCAGAACGTGGGTATGGGTTGGTGGCTGGCAAAGGGCTTTTTCTCTGTGTCCTAGATGTCTCCCAGTGGTTTTGATGGCATATAGCTTTCATCCTCTGGCTGCAGATTGTGAGTAGTGCTGCTTTGTGCCTTGTACCTTCAGAGCTGGCTGCAGGAGCAGATGAAGTGAGTCTATGAATAGCTCCTAGAACTCTCCCATGGCATGTGAGCGCTGCCCTCTGCTACCCCAGCATACCGGAGGCATCCGTCTGGCCCCTTTTATGGTGTGAGGAGGGGAGGGTTCATTCTCACCTGTTCAAATATTTCCAGTTCCATGTGAAGAAAAGCCCTGTGTGTAACAGATGGCTCTGTGGTGGTGTAAGAAAAGCCGGTAGCGGGTCGGTGTTTCACGTTACAGCCGGCAGCCTCAGCCCGGGGCCCGGGCAGCAGAGCGCAGCCGCACGGCAGCGCCATCGCCGCTGGGAACAGCGTGTTCGGCCTCCCGCTGGCCACCTCTGCGCTGCTGCCTGCGCTCGCTGTTGCACTCTGCGCTGTGGGCAAAAATAAACCTTGCTGCGAACGACTTGAAGCTTTGGTTGTTGTTTTAAAATGGCTTGTTTCCTTGGTTCCCAAGTGGCACTTGCAGAAAGGATTGCAGTAGTGTGCCTCTGGTTTAGTTTAGTGCTAGATAACAAACAGAGTCTTAAAGGACCAGGTAATTGTGGTAAGATCTTTAGCAAATTGCTGTTCAAATCAGCCTGAGCTAGAGCTGGGCACCCACAGTGAATAGAGGACCCATCTCTGGACACACTCAAGACCCACCTGGATCTGTTCCTGGGTGACTTGGTCTAGGTGTCCCTGCTCTGGCAGGGGGTTGGACTAGATGATCTTCTACCTCCCTTCCAACCCCTCACATTCTGTGACCCTATCTTGCAATGGGGAACAGTGGCTTGTGATGGAGAAGTTATCTCCTGTTTGGGGACAAGTGTCAAGAGTTATTGTGTGTAACTCTCTGGTAGCTATTCACTAGTGGAAATAAATGCATTAGTTGGGGTATTTTCTAAAGCAATTTACTAATTTTTCTGATGGCCTACATAGGAAGATTCCTTTGCTCTGCATCTATGTGGGTGATGAAATAATGGCTTCCATATTTCTCATTTGTGTTGGCAGAGAGAAACAAAACTTGTTAGGATGTGAGTATCTGTACTGGGGATAAAGCTAGCAATGCATTTCTGGTTGTCAGTCAACACTTCCCCCCCAGTGTCACTTGTGATGTAATGTCATTGTGCTGAAGTGGTGCACTCTAATTAGATGTGATGTAGCTATCCAAAGGCTGCTCAAAAAATTGCTATGGGACTGTTCTTATAGGCTTTGCAGCTATTTTGGTAATGTTTTCTACTTGTGATGTTAAATAGTCTGCTAATGCAGAACTTTGCTCCTTTTCTATGATTCTTGGAGAGACAGTTACAAGCTGGAAGGCATAATTCTGTAATGCTTTTATACATGAGATTCACACTGATGCAAATGAAACAGGAGCTGCAAGTTTTGGGATCAGGTGCACAATGTAACCAGCTAGCAGGCTCACAGTAAGAATTGTACCTGCAGGACTGTTCCATCACCTATTAACCTCAAAACCTCTGTTATTCTTTATGTTTCAGAGGTGACTGAAAAAATACATGCATGGCAGCATATGGCACTAGTGTCTCTGGCTTAAACAGTAACTGACTCAGGGAAGTGCAAACAGGAATCCATTATTTTGTTTCCCTTTCAGTGGATTTCTGTAATATTCTGCATAGATATATGTAAAAATATGTTTAGTTTTCAGAGGAATGTGACTGCACTATACTGATGAGAATAATGGAATGTATTGGGCAATTTTTAGCTAGGGTTTAGAAACTTAACTATCTAGGGGGGAAGGATAAAAGTCAAATGGCTTTTTTTTTTTTTTTTAATCCAGTCAAATATCCTCATCAATCATGATGTTTATCAATTACCTGTAGAGTTGCAGAAGAAAGTCTCATTAATCTTCCCTGCTTACAGTGTATGGCTGATGTACTGATTTCTGCATGTTGGTCTGCCAACTTCCCTGCTCTATGAAAAGGGTAGACTCAAGTCTCAGTCTCATTGATATTTGCTGAATGTAAGAAGGGATTCTGCTGTACAAATGTGTTTAAAAACATCAATTACTGGCCATTTCAATAGGCTTTTGCAATTTTGGAGCCACACGTGATTTGACTTCAAATTAACTTTCCAGGAGGGAACTATCTGCTCCCCTCCGTAGTGGGAGCAGTTAAAGCAGCACTTTTGGGTTTCTGCCTTCACTTACTCTTTTCAATGTAACAAAACTAACCTGAAGTAGACAAGACATTCAGTTGCTTCAGTCCTTCTCTTGTGCAATGTTCTTTTCAAGCTCCCATAGAAACTGTAGCTGTGAGATCTGTGGACTTCAATGGAGCTTGCTGTCAAGTGGCACAAAGGCAGGGTTTCACCATGGAACTATAAATGCTGTAAGGGAATATACTTAGCAATGACCTAAGGTCCTTCTAGAGCTACTGACTTCATGTTTAGCTTCCCATTGCCTCCTGCCCTGCTTTTTCAAATGCAGGGGAGCACCTCGTGTTCCTGAGTTCTGTACAGCAGTGTTTAAATGCCAGGCATCACAGGAGGACAACGTGCTTTGCTTTGGCACATCTTCAAGTCCCCACTTTGAACCTGCTGGAGTGACCCTTTGCCTGCTTTGGGACACAGATCATTGCCCTGAACTGCTCATGTGTTGGTCTCCCCGGATTGTTGGTATCTTGGGGGTTTTCTTGTTTTAAAAGGCCTTTGTCTCACCAGCCAATGCACAGCTCACTGGAGGTTAGGCACTGGAATCTGCTGGCTCTTTTAGGGATGCTGTGGTATGTTAATTTTTATCTGAAATATAGCAGAACTCTGCAACAACCTTAATTTCACATGGACACACACTTCTTTTAGTCTGCTAACACAGCTGCCTTGTCATAGCATGAAAATAAAAGCATAATACAAGTCAAAGTATATGCTACATATCCTGACAAGATAAAGGGAAATTGGTTTGATACATCATTTTCTAGAAATATCCTTGAATATCTGAGGCTTTTAATTGATTTGCTCTAGTCTCTGCCTAGATACTAAACTGGTTAGCCCCAAATTTCTCCAGGTCCCTCCTCCCCTGGCCTTATGGAGAAAGTACCACCTAGTCCCTTCATGAATTGATAGGATTGTGGTGGTTTGATCTTGGCTGGGTGTGACTAGCTGCTCTCTCACTGCCCCCACCCTCCTCAGCTGGACCAGGAGGAAGAAAATTAGACAAAACTAATGGGCTAAGAGAAAGGCAGTTTAATGAAAAGTTGAATAGATTTGGTTTACTTGGATACAACTTCAATATTTCCTTTTTAAAAACTTTAGCAGAGAGAATGCTATTTCATTCCTTAACCACACAGAATTTATTTATATTGGTGTTACCAGGCCAACTTTTATTAAAGAAAAAGCCCATTACAGCACAATCCACCCTAGTGCTCCCAGTACTCACCAGTGTATGGCACAAAGTTCAGTGTCCACTGCTGTCCACAGAGCAAAGAAAGCACAAACCACACCACGTTGGATTGTGTATTTCAGTATTGGTTATAGGGCTGTAGAGAGATGCATGCAGTGGCTTTAGGCTCTTAGAACTGGAAGGGCACAGTCCTGATTATATTATTTATTATATTAGGTCTTGCTGAAATTGAAAGCACTCCCCACATGGGTGATGTTTATACTGACACAGGAGTTTATCTGCTGCTGGAGTTGTAACAGCAGGCCCCTAGTGTTAACCTTCCTGTTAGCATTTTAGCTACATACTTGTGTATTACAGGTTGCTGGTTTTGCATTTTCCAGCCCAGCTACTGTAAAGACGAAGCTGAGCATGAATCAGACTTGAGGTTGTGTATTTTTTTCCCCACCAGTTACACACGTGCAAGGGGCATTGCCCATCCAGCTCTCCATTGGTCCTCTTCAGCATCATCCCTTCCACTTTTCTGAATCCAAAAGTGCTCTGAACCTCCTGCACTGGCTGTGCTAACCTGAGGCAATTTTTCTGTTGCCTGAACCACCCTTCACTCCAGGAGCACAAAAGCACAAACACCCAATGACAAACCCAGGCCCATCTGTGTAACTGGTGGAAAAAAAAAATAAAATCTTTGTACAAGGCAAAGCTGTTTGCATATAAATGTGAAGAGTTTAGCTCTTTGCAACACTTGAGCAATAGGTTATGTGTACTTTGAGAAATGATGGGGGAAACAGTTGTGTACTCCAAGCAAAATTTATTAGAAGTCTATTCAAGAAAAAAAAAAACCAAAAACAACACAGAGACCTTTTGCTTGTAGGAATTCAAAGTCAGTTACCTGAAAGTCAGGTATGAAAAAACTGTATTTTTCTAAAATTGGATACAGAGTAGAAACAGTACTTTTTAAATACCACAGGCAACAGATATTTCAGTCTTCAATCATAATTGGCATCAAATATAGGTATTAATCTCACAGCAAAGCTGCATGCAGATCTAGTTTAAAATTGAAAGCCTTTGAGTATAAAGCTTTTGCCATGAAATCTGCAATAATAAAGGTATGCTGCACAAAGATGTTTCTTTACCTTTGTCTTAATGACATTTCTCAGTAACAAAGACATATGTACATTTAGATTTGGCTGGTAAACCATTAATAAAACTTTGCATAAAATGCTATCTTACAGAATTGCACTATCCTGATGTGCTTATGGTAAATAGAGCAAGAAAAGAACAATGCATTGAAATGTTCTGTATGTGGAGAGGGCAAAGATCAAATAAGGAAATTAGTGTGGGTTTTTTTTTTTTTAAATCAACAACCAAATGGCTCTGTACAAAAAAGCAAACCTATGTACAAAATGCTACAGAAACTACATACATTTTGATAGTCTCAGTCCTATACCCATGAGAAATGCAGTAGAAGCTTTTGCCATCTATAAGGTGCTGAAGAAACCCAATCTCAATTTTTATTTTTATAAAGCCATAGTCATTATCCTGTGCCTTTATTTATGCTTACCTTTGCTTATGGAAAAGGTATGTTTGCAAATACTTGTTTCAGGAAAAAAAACCAAACCTCTAAAATGTATTGGGTTTAATACTTGTGACTCTCTTTCTGTACTAAACATTCTAAAAAGAATGTGTAACTCAGGTTCTTTAACATACATTTACATGTATAGTGAAGTAAATCAGTATATGATATTTGTGAATATTTTTCAGGTGGCTATGTTAGGAAAAAAAAGCCCAACAACCCTTTTGCACTAACACTTCCCACTCCTTAAAATTCCTGATACATAGAACCACTAACCTTCCAAATTTTTATGACACCATTTTGTTTACAGCCATTTCATGTCAGGCATCTGTAGCAGGCTGTTGATGCTAATGCTGTATCATGCTCTCTCTTCCCTAGGTCCTTTCTCCTGAGGTTTATGACTCTTGCACTCCCTGCCTTTTCACTTTAAATGCTACAGCTTTATCAGGGAAAACAGAACAGAAAGGTTTGACCAATACCATTGCACCTGTTCAGAACACTTGCAGCTATTCCATTTTTTTTCCCTAGGCTTGCTTGAGGTTTTACAATCACTGTGTACATGTTACAACATACAAGTGCAGGCAAAGAATCTATATTATAACTTGTCATACATTGTAAACCAGTACAATAGGCAAACCTGTGACACAGCAAAGTGAAAGCAACAAATGCTGCCAAGCTCTTAATGTGAAACTCCAATATTTTGTTTTTAAACAGTGAACAGCAACTTCCTCCTGTACTACATGTGCTGAAAAGATCCCAGCAGACTTCACCAGAGCACCACAAATGTCCAAACCAAGAGCAGTTTGTGGCAATTCATCAGTGCACCTGTCATCAGCCCTTTCCTTTTGTTTTTCAAATGGAAAGACTTTAAAGCAGGGAGAATTTGAAAGTTGGAAAAGATTCCTGTTGTTTCAGAAAAGCTCAGTTATTCACTGGTGGCTGTTGCTGTAGTTTGGCAGGTAGGGTGGGATGAGGATGGACTAGATGGCCTCTGTCTGAGACTGCAAGCAAGAAAACAGAAGGCCAGCACAGCATGTTTTCTAGCAGCTTTATGCAGATGTGGTGCAGAGATGCAGCATAATTAAGTAGAAAAAAAAAAATAAAAATCACAGCCTCTTGACATAGTTTCCAGGGAAAGTACCAAAGAATTTGGTTCTTCTTGAGGTTCCTGAAATTAGAAGCAATAGATGAAAGGTGGAATTAACAACAGGAAATCACTATGTAAGCATGGCCTTTAAATTATTTGTTGAATACTGAGCTAACAGCAATGTCTACAGTTCTTTATAATATAACTGCAAAAAGTTATTTTTTATTTCTTTGTGACATGTGTTTAACTGCAGGAAGGAAAGCAACAAATTAAGAGGTGTATTTGATTAAATTGTTAGGCCTGATTAAAAACTGGGCTAAAATTCTGTCTTGGTACATAGAATTGAATATGTTGAAATTAAATTATTTCTATTTTTTTTTTTTTTTTGAACACTGAGGAATATTTGGATTATTAAGTTAGCCACTGTGTGCATTAGGATTTATGGAAATGATTAAGCCACCTTATCTAAGCCTAGTTATGAAATCCCCATGACTTCAGTAATACTTCGTTCTCAAGTAGCCAGTTTTGTAGCTGTATTTATTAAGTTTTATATTACCTGGTCTCTATGAAGAGAGTAGCAATACCTAGTCCATTCTGCATCACCTGAGATGACAATGCTGCTGTACAACTACTGTCCATTTGTGTCCGTTGATTCCAAAAGACACAAGTGAAAATTCACCCACTAATTTCAGTGGCTTTTGGTTGGGGTGTCTCCTGATAAAGCCAGGTTCAGGTTTATTACTCTGAACACCCAAAATTACTTTGTTTAGAAGACACAAAGCAAAGCAGGCAGAAAAGGTCAAAAGGAAAACAAAAAAGTGAATAAAAACATACCCACAAACCAGCCATCATCACACTTTTCCATCACATCAATGACATCTCCCTCTCTGAGCTCCAGTTCATCTTCATTCCTAGGAGTATAGTTATATAGAGCCTGAAACCTTGAACAGGACAAATGATGCATTTTAAAAAGAAGGAAGAGTTCTTTGCACCTTTGCTGAAGTAAAGGAGCTGATTTAAACATTAACTAATAAGTAACACTTCTTGTAAATACAGGGAAGAGGTGATTAATTTGCCTGGTGAACTTCAGGGCTAGGTTTAGTGAAATGATGATTTTCCTGAATAAGCTACACGTATTTTTCACATAATTGGTTTAGAGGGGAAAAAAAAGGACACTGTTCTAATAAAAATATTTTAAGTTAAATTTTTTGGTGTCTTCCCAAATCTGAAAAGTCTAATTTTATATTTTAATCACACTAACAAAATGGAAAGAGACTGGTTATATAAGCAATTACTTCTGATAATTTGTGTAGCAAGACTAAGAACAATCTGGGCAAAAAAATTAAATGCCAGTAACATTTTCTGTCATGCTTATCACTATTCTAGAAAAGCAAAGCTATGATGATGTTCCAAAACTGATTAGATGCAGCTTCCAAAGGCACAGGAGTTGCAGATGTAATGTGTCATGACTGGGATTCAGGCCAATTAGTTACAATTAGAACTTCCCAGCTCTTTTTACTTTAGGAATCTAATAGTGGTTATTTCTAGAGAATCCATTTTAACAACTCCAAGGGCATTCTCCAAGGTGCTCTGATGCTAAATAGCTGCTTGTTTCAGTGATCAATGAAGCAGGGCCCAAATACAAGACCTATGTCTGTCTGTCTGTCTAAACTCTATCTTGGACCAAACTTTCATTGAACAGTTGGCACTGAAATAGCCTTTCATGTTTTATCCCAGTGGTTTACACTATTCTTGAAAATAAGACTAGGCTTTTATCCATTTTTTTCTCCTGCATATAGAAAAGTAGCACACTTTTAATTGCACATGTGAATTACAAGGAAAATGGGAGCCTGTGTTCCTGGCACCAACATGGAGTGGTTTGGTTTTTTTTCTTCTCACATCCAGAACTGTTCCTAATAATTTGTGTCAAGTCAGCAAAGCAGCTGAATCACTGTTAAATCTTTACTTAATTCTGCTAAGATATAAAAATGGAGAGAATAAAAAAGGACAAACTTTATTTTTACAAAATGATTCCTTTTAAATATAAAACTGGAGAACTCTAAGTTGGCACATCTGTCTGAGCTTGGTGTAAATTAAACAATTAAAGGCTTTGTCTTCTGGGACTTTATTGGATATTTTCCTACATCATGTTATCTGCAAATTTCTGAAGTCTCTTCCTCCTTGTCCTTGGGATCTTAACAAATGGTTTGATGGTACCTGGCTGTTTCAAGGCTGAGCTTTGTGGTAGTAGACAAGAAGCATACTTACGGTTCCCCCCCACTGTGTATGTGTTCATGAGCAAGCACGGGGCGCTGGGGCTGAAATGAAATGAGTTGAAATGTAATAGAGCTGTAGTTTTAGGTCCCCAAAGGGTTGGATTAGGGCATGATACGTAGCTGCTGGAGAGCTCACAGTCTATCTTGTATCAAACACCCCCCTCCACAACTCACAATAAAGTCTTAAGAGATACGCCAAGCAACAGAATCTTGGCAGGTTTAGAGATCTGTTCTTGGAGGATGCAATAAAAACTCAAAGTATTATGAACTTTATCAACCCTCCATTCTATTTATAGTGCAGTAGAAAGCTGGAATAGAACCCTGCTACTCTTCACTATGAAACAAATAGCATTAGAAAAATCAAATGCAACTGATGACCATTATACATTCCTTGGGTGAAGGACAGTTTTAGATAAACAGAAATCAAATCTCCTGCATGTCATGGCAGCATTGAGAATATTCACAGACAAACAATGTACCAATTTACACTGCACACACAGAGTACTGACTTGGCAAGCATACCATGCTACACTGGAAATAATTCTGTTTCAAATCAAGGGGGAGCACAAAGCCATGCAGGCCGGTGGGAGGCAAAGAGCAAAAAGACTGTTTGAAAGAATGCATGTAATTGTGTGAGAATAACAACACTTCTGCTTCAGAGGAAAAAGTAGTTTGTATTTCCAGTGCAAAACTGTACAAAATGACCTACTTTTGTCTTAATGTAACATTACCCACCACTAATATCAATAAATCCGGATGCAATTGGAATGAAAAATATTAACCACCTATAGAAACCATATCCTGCTTAGACAGACATTGTCTTACACTGATTAGAAGCTGGCTGGGGCAAGAAGCCATCCAGGAGCAGAGAGCTCTTGATGTGAGCAGTGATGATGCTCTCTGTTGACTGAGGATGCCCCACGGTCATGCTGTGAATATCAAACAGCTCATAGCACTTTTGTTAAGCATTGAGGAAACTGCAACCTCCTCTTGAAGCCATGGGATTTGTCTTTATTGCTAGGTTTGACTATTTCAGTTATCTTGCTTCAGTTTACTCTTAAAGATGATGCAGCCTTCCATGAGAGAAGGTAATAGTAGAGAACCCATGGCCTGATAGCACTTGAATGTTAAAATGGTCTGCTTTTGGTTTTCTCTGCTCCCCCCCAGCCCCTAATATCTCCAGATGAATTTGGTGTAGACAAATTTCTTTTCACTGTGTGTGTATGGGTAGATGCAAAAAAAATATGAATATTCTACATTTCATTATCAGGGTTTGTAGAGCATCCTTTAAAAAGGTACCTAAAAGATGCAGGCAGGGAGATTACAGATCTCCTAGCTGCCATGAATATGAATAGATGGGAAAGAGGTTTTCAAAGTGAAAACCAAATTTGTTTATACCCTTTGACTTCCTTCTCTCCCTCATTTAACTCTCCTCTGGCAGTGTGCAAAAAGACAGGTAATTTATACTGAAGCATACACCAATAAAGACTGCAAACCACACATTTCAGTTTTTAGTAAATCCCCTTCAACAGTTGGCTTGTCAAGTAAGAGGAGAATATTCCTCTGGGCAGATTTGCTTGGTATTTGGATTGGAATCTGATCTTATTCTCTGCTGATCTTTCATCAGGTCTGTAACTCAGCTGAATGCCAAAGACAGTCAGACATGCAAGAGAACTCAACCAAGCTTTAGGGTTTTTCTTGCAAGCAATAAAAGTCAATGTTAAAAACAACAACAGAAATGATTTAATGCTTTCAAGATATCCCAAGCCAGGAAGAAATGAGGTAAGTCAGTATTGTGGCTTTTTTTCTGCATATGTTTCAATACTTTAAGATGTTTTGTTATTACTTAACTACTGTAGAAACAGATGGTAGAAAATCAAGGTGAGTGAAGATTTTTAACTGTTATTGCTACAGAAAAAAACTTTAATGGAATTAGAACCTGGGAAAACTAGGTGAAGTGCTTTGTGCTGTGTCTGAACAGGGGGATGGTGGAGCTCCATCTCTATATGATTGCATTCCTCCATAGATCTCAGTGCCATGTACAGTGGCACTGGCCAGCATGGAGACTGCTGCTGTTGCCAGGGCTGGCTAAATGTGCTCCAGAGCTCTGGTGAATTGCATCACCTTTCATGTCAGTGCTTCAGATTTCTGGTTTCCAGCTAGGGCTCAGTAGGAAACTAGAAAAACTGTAGGGCCTAATCCCTCAAAACATTAGGAAGTGTGTAGTCAAGTCAAGGTCACCTGTGCACCTGATTTGCAGGCATGATTGATATGCACTTACCTATGATAGTCTGTATAGCCCTGAACATGCAAACCACATTTACAATTTGTGCTCTTGCAGCTTGGAAATTGAAAATAAATGCAGCAAATATTGACCAACACAGTCCTCTCAATATACTGATTACATGCTGTTCATTTGGAGTAACATAAAATTAAAACAGGGCTCAATCCCTTTTTATGGTCCCAGTTGGACTTTGGGATGGTGTTCATCTGCTACTACAAGAATCCTGGCCTTCCTATGTTTAAATTGTCTCTCTTCAGTGATGAACAAGTCACTGTTCCTTCATACCTGGTAGCAAACAGAGGCCTGACAACAAGTGGACTTTGCAAAGCTATACAAACCTGCATATATTAAATTAAAAAAAAAATTTAAAAGGGAACCAACACGAAGATGCTAATCTAAAATCAGCAGCAACAGCATGGAAAACAGTTCATCCTATTAGCAGTTTTGAGCCAAAAGTCTAAGAAACCAATAGAAAGAATAATTTCCCCCTAAACTGAAATAAAGACATAGCCCATAAATTCTTATTCACATATAATTGAGACTGATTTTTTTATCATTTATATCATGAAGTGAATCATGTGCAAGCTCTAAGCTGTCTGACTTTCTAGCTAGGTAAAATTGTGACATTACTGCTATGCTACCGATAGGAAAGGAAAGGCTAAAAGCCTCTGATAGTCTGGAATAACTGTGCTGGGGTAAAGATGACAGTATTGAGTGAACAAAACAGAGCAGCAACAAAACACTTTGAAAAGAAGGAAAACCAAGAATTCACCCTGGAAAACCAAGAATTCAGCCTGTACACATGCAATGAGTTATACATATCTGACTTTTAGAAGCTGTAACTTGAATAAACTAGAAAGAGAGGAGTAATTTAAGGGAAAAAAAACAACTTTGCTCTCTTACATCTTGTAGCACTGGAAATACTATGCAGTACTGCAGAGATACAATACAATAATGGATTTTTTTTGTCACAGGCAGACCTGTTGGCTTCACTGGGACACAGCACAGAGCACAAGAGGAGCAAACATGGCTACAGAGAGCACTGAGACACTGGGCAAAGCAGAATACTGAACGAGTAGACACCCAGCTCCTTGGGGCACTGGGCACCCAGTACCATACCCTGTGGGAATAGCTGTGACCTCTGACAGGTGAGCTGCAGGATCTCCTAGTCATCACTGGGCTACGAGGAGGTTTACCCATAAGAAATAGCTCTCTCTTTAAATTAGCCTAGAAAAACCATAAAAACTGGGTCAAGTGTGAGTTTAATAATGAAGCACTGTGGGATTGTTGCTTCGTGCATACATGCAAACTGGACATGCTTTTCTTGATTTAAGAAGAAAACCACAACATGTGTGTTAGAAATGTAAATACTGGCACTATTACTATATGGCATTTTCATGGTTGCCCCTGCATCTTCCTGCCAAGGGCTTTGGCACATGCCTTTACACATTACAGTTTAAATATTAGTTATCCACAGTGCATGCAGCTGGAGTAAGAACAGTGACTGCAAGTGTGCCTGTGAAGTAGCTCAGTTAATAGCACAGAGAACTCAATGGCATAGAGCAAAAATACTATTTAGAAATACCAGTGTCAAATGTTAATTTCTTGCTGTTAAAAAGAACATGGACCTTAATTTTGCATTTGGAAAGCAAGTAAATAATTGATGGAAAGTACTTTAAAAAATCCTTGTTTGGTTAACATCACTATAAATCAGCTCCTTATTTGTTAGAATTCAGCTTCTAAGTGGGAGTGTGCAGAACAGGTGAATTCTCATGGGCAGGAGTGAGGTGAAGGGAATGTGAGAGAACTGGAGCACTGACACCAGATTCCCTTTTCCTGCCAGAAAGCTGCAATGCTGACACAAAGTGTATTCCTGAAGAGGACTAATGGAATTGGTATTTATAACATGACCCTCCTTAGTGGTGCTTTGCTGTGAAATCTGACTGTCCTCCCAGAATTGGGATTGAAACTGAAACCACTGTTAAACTACAAACATTGCTTAAGTTTCTGCATACTTGAGTATAATTCTGTCTCTTTCATTTAAATAAGAGTTACTGAAGTCCTGATACGGGCTTGAAATTGAGTTGAGGGCTTTCTGCTTTCCTGTCACTGATATTTCCTTACATTATTTGTATTATAATGGTTATAGTTTTGATTTGAAGGCCTATCTTAATACTCCATCTGCTGTGTTACTGAATATTAGTAAAGGAAACGAGACATCTGAAAAGATCAAACTCAGTGTTAGCTTTGCAGTTATTTAGTATACATGAAGATTTTAACAATCCATACTGAAGAGGTGCAGTTACCTTGAACTTTGGTGAGTCTTTCTCTTGCTGATGTAAGGGTTTAGAAAGGAGAGGAGGTGAGGGGGGAGCAGTAGATGGGGATGTTGTAGGAACAGAGGGAGAAGTCGGAGTCTTGTCAGAGTGAAATGGAAGATGAGAAGAGAGGTGGAAAGGAGGATCAGAGTCTCCTGATGTTCCCACAGAAAGAAGAGCTGGCTTTAAGTATTTAAGAAAAATGAAAAGTAATTGTGCTATAAAACCAGCTGAAGGACATAAAATGCTCAATAAGGAATCATGTAACTAACTTGAACGGTCAGACATACAGTGCTAATTTTATTATTAGTCTGCTTTTCTGGAGGAAAATTCTTCCTTCACAAATCAAGTTGCCATTTATGGCTGTGGATTACACCTCTATTCTTTCAGTCAGTCTTTTCCTGTGTTTTGCAGATCAAGTGAGGGTAGAGGCAGCCTGTAAATTCTTTCTAATTAACTGATTCTGCATTTGGCCTAAACCATATTGTCCTAAGTATATGATTTGCATGTGCCAGCCAAAGCAACTGCCTGAACAGTCTGTTAAAGTAAGTGCTGGACAGAAAAAATCTGTTCTAAAACTTTGCCTAGAAACCACACAAACTGATCAGCAATACTGTGGCATCAACTGGCTGGCACTTAATGGGACAGTTGAGGGTTGTACTGTCTCAGAGGAACTGGAGAGGGCTTTAGGGTGAAGCTGCCAAACTTAATCTGATCTGTTATTATTAGTGCCATTCTCGTAACAGAGTCTACTATAAATACATCAGCTGGTGAAGTGACACATGAGGTACCAACCACTGAGTCTCTGCAGGAGGCATGGCCCTTCCTCAGAGCTGCTGAGACCATTTGCTTGCTGGGGCCTCTGGCTCAAAAGCAGCAGCATGTAATGGGCCAGTGAGGAAAACAGTTCACTAGGTTTTATCAGATGTTTGATGGCAGCTAACATGGACAGAAGGGAAAGAACTAGAAAACTGAAACACCATAGAACTTAAAATGGTGCCTATGCCTGCTCCTCAGAAAGGAATATGCACTAACAGTGTAAAACTGCTGTGCACAATACTAACATGTCAATACAGGAAAAGGCAGAGAATAATTCCTCTGAGTTAGCCATCTGAACACAGAAGCCAGGTTTTTCAGACATTAAAATACCTTAGAGATACTTGGTGAAGTGTATCCTTCATAAGATACCTTGGAGTCTCCTCCACTTGCTACTGGGAATTCTAAATTGCCATTTCCCAGCTCTTCCTCTATATGGAGTACTGTCAGTTCTTCTGTTCTGTCCTGTTCTTCTCTGGAGAAAATGGATTCCTGAGGCTCTGACTGATCCCCTATATCAACTGACAGATCTGTAGCACAGATTTCCTCTTCATTTTCATCACTTGCAGACAGTACACTGGAGATGGAGCCACCTTCACATGGCAAAGGGGTGTTATGATTAGTGCCAACACGTTCACCTTCTCTTGTGGTATCTGACAAGTCTCTAGGTACTCCAGTGACTGCAGAGTCAAGTATACCTCTCAAGTCTGTATCTGCTCCTGGTTTGGTATTGTTGCTGGTATGCTTATATGCTATGCCATGAGATGAGCTGGGTGAAGATGGGACAGAGGTAGACACAAGAAGAGACAGAAGAGGTGCAGGAGAGCTGAGAGATGCCTCTGTATTTGGAATCAAGTGACCATCCTTAACTTGGTGAATATCATTATGTGGGGACATTGCTACAGATTGGG
Source organism: Ceyx melanurus (assembly GCA_024611195.1). NCBI lineage: Eukaryota > Metazoa > Chordata > Aves > Coraciiformes > Alcedinidae > Ceyx > Ceyx melanurus. The sequence continues at coordinate 111,844 of JANHGL010026222.1, read as the reverse complement.
ATGTTGTTAATGCCAAAGAATCAAGTTCTTCTAAGTCACAAAGAAAACTGTCTGGAAATGGTGGAGGAGATGAGATGCACATGCTCGAAGGTGAAAAACCATCAGTCCTTGAAAACCAGTCACTAGTGGCAGCCTGGAGAATCTTTGGATCAGTGTGTGACCAAGAGGAGGAAAGGTGTCTGGAAAGTGGGGACAGTGCTTGGGAAGGCAACTTCAAAAATAAGAAAAACATAGGAATTTAAATAAATAGCATGACAGAGAACTAGGATATGAATAGACTGCAAAAGAAAAATGTCTGTGACATCATCTGGATTATGGGGTATCATTTCAGCAAGCACGGGTGTCTGAAATCATTATTGCATGAATCAGAAGAGCAGGAAAGATCCTTGAAAAATGAAACTGTATCAGGCTCTGGCTTGGGGCTTAAATGTCAACCACTAAGACAGATCTGAATCATTACATGCATAGAGGCAACCTGCATTTGATCTGCTGAAGTTATGTTACTTATGGTGCTCTGTTAGTGAGCCTGTCATAAGTTATTAAATCATACAATTAATATTAATGTAATTTTCCTCTAACCATTAATACTGTTCTGGGAACAGCATTTTCAAAGTACACTGTAGGTGTCATTAAGTATTTATTTTTAACTATAACACCTGAGATTATTTCTGTTACTGTTAATAATTCTACTTTTTCTTGGTACTTCTGACTAAATATTTAAGAAACATCTTTTACACATTGCATACTTTTATTGTCATGAGCAGCTGCAAGATGTATTTTTTTCTTTCCCCAAAGTAACCTTCTTAGTTGAAAATGACATCAATATTTGCAAAAGATACATTCAGTTCCAGATGAATGTAGACAGTCAAATATGCATTTAAAATAGTGACAGCACAGTATACAGCAGTATGTTCTGAATACCATTACATGGCATTGATTGAAGTATCCTTCTGGTAAAAGAAATGTCCTTTGTGTAAGAATGAGAGACTGGTGAGTCAAACGTACACAGCATCAGCAGATATCCATTGCTTCAGTAAAGACTGAAAATGCAGTGTTGTTGTTACTATTAATCTCAGAAAGGAAAACTGAGTGACAAATATTTTGGTCTCATTGTTAGAATTATCCAGAAGAGTTAGAGGTACATCTCTTTAAGTTAGCTGGAGTACTTCAGGTTTAAGTATTACTCTAGAACAGGGAAATAACTTTGAAAGGCTAAATTCATGTCATGGACTAGGAAGGTTAATTTACTTACCTTCTGGTTGAGATTTCTTGAGGCAAATAGCTTTATTTTATAGTTAGTTGTGTAAATAAACAGTGTAGACTAAAATAAACTAAAATAAACAGTATACACTGGTAGAATGCAGCCTGATTAATGACTACAAGCAATCTCTTTCACTCATCTTTTTTTCTTGACCAAGGGCCTCTAACCTGTGATTTAAGGTCAGCAATACTATTGGGGAGATGTTGCCATGTTAATTTTTCTTTCTTTACAGGCTGCACAAGAGCTAAAGATATAGATGGTCTAGGTGAAGGTAAGGAGGGCAAAGCTTGATCCTGACTTTATTGGTTATTTTTATTGCCATTAGGCCAGAGAAATGTAATGGGATTGCTCAAGCAGCAGGGAATGGTACATGCTAAAGAAACAGGAAAAGTGGTATCAGTAATGCTGGTAAACACCAGGACACCTTTAGTCTGTTCATGTAGTCAGGAGCAAGATGTGTTCTTACATGGTCATCTTATACTTACAAGTACAGGTGAATTCAGAAATGAGGACTGTTTAAAGGTGTCAGTAAAGGCTTCTACAGAGCAGACTTCTTCCATGATACATTGCAGAAGTGTCCTGACACTATTATTTACTCAATCTGAATGTAAATGACCTGAAGCATCACCTATGCTCAACAAGGGTTATAGGGATTAATGCAAACAGCAGCTTTAGCCACTGGGGCCTTAGAGACAAGTCTTCTCCCTAGAGAATGAGACATTTCCAACTGCAGACACAAGTCTGTGCCATGGAGCACCTAATCTACCTCATGTTCCTGACTGGCCTCCAGAACCTCTGGCCTCCTCTAGTAATAAGGGGCCTCACCTTATTCATAACTCAGCCTGCAGCTACAGACTTTGGTGCTACTTCAACAGTTCTGTGGGCATGGAACAGAGAGGAGCTACTTTGTTGTGACACATTCTGGAAAACCAGAGAAGACTCATCCTAGCACCCATCCCAAACCAGCTAATATTGCACTGTAAGCAGTATTTTCAGAGGCTGCTGTTGTCTATAAATGACATCTTCTGGCAGCTGTCACCAAAAGTGCAAATAAATGTGGAACTTAGCTCAAATTTGACAGAAGTAAATGAGCAGGAGTATGCAAGCATATGAAAATAGAGAAGGGAACAAAACCACCTGAAATAAAGATTAACAGCAAGGTAAGAAGGTTGCAATTCCACACAAAACCCACTGTTCATGCTGAAGAAAGAACAAATGTAAAGAGGATGACTTCAAAATGCTTCCATCCTAAGCAGTCCAAGTCATTGAGAGTATGTTGACACTAATAGCAGTTTACATGAATAAACTTCCTTAGTTTCTGTCACTACCAAAGAAATATTGTTCCCTGCACAGCTGACTGAAATCTCATGAGCAGATGATGCACTGGAATACTGCAGGATGTTTGCAGAAAGATTGCTGTATGTTTTATGGTGGTTACACAGACTAGGAAGGAAAATAATTCAGGATCTAAGACAAACATTTGGTGTGAAAATTACAACCATAAAGCTCTGAATCAAAGTTCCTTGAGCACATGCTGACATTTGACATACCAACAGCCTCCCTCCAGAGGGCAAAGGGCAAGAAGAGGAAGGCTGCAGTGTACTTAATGCATAAATTATGTATTATGTTAACAAAACAAGTTCTTTTAAACCCACTCAAGCCATGATAGCAAAGGAAAAAAAAACTCCTTACCTTAGAGGAAGTTAAATTGTGTATTCTGTCACTAGAATAGCTCTGGGGGATTGGAGGATCAGGGTAGTCATCAACACTTTTTGAGGGGTTCTTTTTGATGACTTCTACATAGGAAACAGGGAAGATGCCTTGTCTGTTGGTTCCTGGTATTTTACCTTCATACCAGTTTTGATCAACTCGCTTAAGAAGAGTTACTCTGTCTCCCTGAAATGCATTAAGAAAATAAGTTATCAGCAGATACATTGCAAATAAATGTTTTGAATAGCAGCTACTATAATTGTACCATTTCCCATTAGTCTGAAGAGCCATATCCACTTACACATTTCATTGACACCAACCATGTGTACAGTTACCATTCCAGCAGAACAGGGGCTAGTCATGGACTGCAAATGACATTCTTTTATCAGAGAGGAATCTCATGCAGTCTCATGAACTTCATGAGCTACTCCCTTCTTTGTTTTACATTGTAAAAACCACTTTGTCTGCCTTTTTGTAACAAATCCATCCCTATTAATTTTGTCTTTTCTTGGGTTTCAGTAATTTCATTTCTGTAGTTGATGTATGGGGTACCAAAATTGTCTTTCAGGGGATGGAACAAAGGAAAACCAGTATAAGGTAACTTTTGAAAACAAACCAAAACTGAGCTAGGTGACCCTGCTCTGGCAGGGGGGTTGGACTAGATTATCTTCTAGCTCCCTTCCATCAATTAAGAGGCGGAACATTCCAGTGGATAAAAATAATATATACATTTTACAGCTACGTATGTAATATGTGCATTAATAAAGTTATTCTCTAGAGGTAATATTGCTGTGTCTCTCAAACTCCAGAATTAAACATTTGTTTTGCTCATGTGCAATAAAGTGTAACCACCAGCATGTACATAGAAATGAGACTACCATAAAAAAACAGACTGTTAAATGTAATATTTGCAAGAACTTGTGCATTCACAAAAATACCCGAGTATTTTTTCCTTTTTTCCTTTTTCTTCCTGTATTTTCTATTTTCTCTATTTCTTCTACATTATAAAAACCTTAGGGTGGTAATAGTGACAGCAAGAAAGAATTATTAAGAAAAGGAATGGAATATTGAAGTGAAAACTAGAACTTTAGGTGGGCTATTAACAGATGTTTGCATATGCTAATTACCACAATCCATTTTAAGTGCACAATGTATTTGCATAACTATTTGCAGGTAGCTGTGCAAGACTGCAAGCCAATAAGCTGTTATGTTAGTAATTTCCTACCATTGCATTGCATTGTGAACAGCAATTAGTAAATGCAGTGTGCTCCAAAGCATGGAATTTACCTATATATTAATTACCTGCAGCAGTAGATGCTATAACAGTATTTTGATAAATATAAACTGTACCTTTCTAAGTGACAACTCCACATTTGTGTCTGCACTGAAATTATATTTGGCAATAGCTTCTCCAATCTCTCCAATCTGTGCAGGGGGAGGTGGCCTGGCAGGCTGTGCTTTTTCTGGGGGAGAAAGTTTCTAAGGAAGAAGAAAAAAACCACAGATTTTCATCATTCTCATGCAGTTTATGGACCTATTACCCAAACTAATTCAAAGAATTAAAACAGAGAACAAACCTCAACGTAAGAAATGGGGAATATTCCAACTCTTCCATGGTGCTCACCCTCATACCAGTTTTGATCAATTTTCCTGAGGATATAGACAGTATCTCCTTTCTTAAAGGACAGCTCTCTGTAACAAATTTACTTAGATCAGGTATTTACAGCTTTACATTTAACTCTTCTACCTGCATAGTTTCTGTGTAACCTAAACACAGTTCACAGCAAAGAGCATGCAGGGGTGACCCTCAGGACATGTGCTCTAGAAGGCTGAAGAGGCACAAACAAATGCAACAAAAAATATAATAATTTCAGACATTTACTGCCTAGAACAGCAGCAGTTAGTTGCCATGTGTTAGAGTTTTCTTGAATTATGAATTTTTAAAGAAACAAAAGTCTAGTACTTACTTAGATGTCTGAGCTTTAAAGTCATAAACAGCTCTAGCTGGCAGTTTCTGAAAAGCAGGCAAAGTGATTAATACATTCAGGTAGTAGTATTCCAAGGTAAACAAGTTGTAGTTTTTTAAGGTGACCAAGATCCAAACCCAAAAGGATGAGTGCCTTACAGGAGTTCTTGCAGGAAAAGGCAATTAAATACAAAGCTTTTTTTAAGGTAGTTAGGTGTATTAAAAATAGAAATAGCAGCTAAAATGTAAATCAGACTGCTTTGCAATATTACCTTTAAGAGAACTACTGAAGTAACAGAAGTTAAGTAAATGCCAAGGTGATTTGTAGGCAACTGGATCTCTACATACAATAGACATTCAAGTGCTCAATGTTCTTTAATGCATTAGATGTCTCTTCTGTTAAACTTGTTATATTTAGGCTATTTTGAACTGCAAATACTGCATCACATTATATATATAGAGAGAAAAAATGAATGACAGCTGGGAAAGGTTGAGAATATTTAAGATCACTTTCATAGTTTTAAGAAGTACGGAGAAATTTAGGAATGGAAGTGATCTCCCCAGTCATCTGTGCACTTCTCTTGCTATCACAGGGACTCATCATATTACTCCTTTCATGTATTTATCAAGTTCTATTCCCAAGTATTTGCAAGCTCAGTATTAACAAATCCTGCCTCTTCTCCTCACCTGCATGATTGCCACTCTCCACCTGCACTGCTTGCCAAGGTGCACTGAAAACACAAACTGTGGTCTGACCAAGAGCCTCCCAAATTATTACAGGGATCCCATCAACTCCCATTTTGTAACAGAAATACAATTTTCCATTACAGGTCTCCTTCAAATAAGATGGACTAAATTTAAAAGCATTTTTCTGTTCCCTGTTGTTGTTAAGAATAGTCTATTAAATGGGAGGAGATACTCATATCATCCACTGTAGCTAAGCCCTTTCCACTCTTTCCTGGTTTTGCTACAGCTGGTGCTGTAACTACTAAGCAAATACAAAGGGGATAATATGAAAAGAACAGTGGTGCTGATTAAATACAAAAGACTGAAATGTACAGAACTTACTGGAAATAGAAAAGCCTTCTTTCATTTTTCAAATATTAACAGATGACTTTCAATGTCACAAATTTCTTGAAAAGGAACACTCAATATGGCTCCTGAAATGTTTTTAACTTTAATTGTGTAATGAGCATCTCCTGAAGCCTGTTTAGAGAACATTTCTAGTTCTAGAAATAGTCTTAAGATAATGAAAAATATAGTCAATTTGTTTATACTTTTCAGTGATACCTTATGTTACTTTAAAGGTTGTATTCCTGCTTCTATTTCATCTTCAAAACATTAATATAAGCAAGCAGTGTATAATCACTAACATTCATCATTGTCAAAGAAATGAGAGATCACTCTTAGGGTAAGTGGCTTTGCCTAACATGCTGACAGCAGGGTTTTTTTCTTTTTCTAAGCAAAATAATGGTGAAATACAGATGCTCTTTGTATCAGGTTTGAAACTGCTGAGGCAGTTTCTTTCTAGAACACTCTGGTTCTCTGAAGAGCCTTTCCCCAGACTCATTTGCTATTCTTCTCTGCCCCAAACATCAACCCTGGTCAACTTTGACAGAGCCTTTCAACGACTGGTGAACTTACGTCTATATCTTTTTAAACATAAATAGAAGAGACATCCTATTTTACAAAGCTTGATATGCTTTTAATTTCTTGAAGTACCAATCTCCTTAAGGAAGAAGGAGGACTCTGTCCCATCTGAAGGTATGACAAGTAACCATTTGCTCTGTATCATTAAAACCAACACAAATCTTTTCTGAGATGTGCTACCAATTTTCCATTATATTGCTGCATTATTTATTGTTGTGTCACTACCTCTTTGTCTGTAGTTCCTCTTCTCTCCCTTGGAGTACATCGTCCCACATCAGTGAAAGCAGAAGAGTAGCTTCCAGGAGTCTCCTGGTCTACTGAAAACAGAAATTATGTGAAATGATGGAATTAAACAAAACCACTCAGGTCTGTGATGCTGCTTGGTTTCATGTAGGGGGGTGAAGAGATATTGAAATCTGTTGTTTACCTTGAATGGAAAGAAAAGCACATGATATGATGGCTAAAGTGCACTTTTAAAGAAAAAAGACTCTATTCTCAAGCAAAGGCTGTCCTCTGATCCAGAGCAGAAGAATATAGGATATGGGATCAAGAGACACACCCTTACTGGACCAAATGGAAGACATGACAGCAGCACTGGGACTTCATCAGCTTTCCTGAATCTGTTGTGGAATGCCAACATTCTAAACACATAATTCCATGCACAAAACATGATTAGAGCATGCTTCAGTGAGAAAACAAGGAAGAACAGTTTTTTTCCTCCTAGGTGATCTAAGATGTGTTTCTACTTTACCAGGGGCACATGTCAGGCAGCACAAGGGAATTTAAAAGGATGTTATTTCATAAAAACAAGCCTGTTTTAAGAGATGGAGTACAAATCATTACTCACCAATCTGTGTGGCAGAATTTCTCTAAAGCACAGTTACCAATGTTTATTACAGGATGGTTTATACTACAGGACGGTGAATACATGTTTGCATGTTTTAATAAAAACTCTCTAGACTATCTATAGCTCTGTGAGTTGCTAACATGAAAGGAAAAGAAAATGGAATTATTTCAGACCAGAGCATGAAATGGACTGCTTCTTGCCTTCTGAGATTTGCTACTTTAGTCTCCTACTGCTAGTGATTCCTGCTAGTGGAGACATATGGCTGATACTTGTCTTCAACTTCATTCACAAAAGCTGTTCTTACCAAGCCCATACTTCACTAAAGCAGTACAAGTGGAAAACCAAAGAATTTTACATCAAAAAGTAAAGATAAGTAAGATGGGTCTGATCAAATATTGCATAATTGATATATTAAAGACACATTGATTTGTGATGTCAATAATAGCTTTGCAATGTCATTAAATTCTCAAAGACACTCTGTCCCAGACAACAGTGCACCCAGAAGCAGTTCTTTAACATGGAAATATCACCATTTAAGAAGAGAAATGCATTAGAGACTTGCCTAAAGCATGAATCTACATCATCTGGGATACATCTCTGTGTACTGCTGGTAATCTCGTTTACTGCTTTTAATAGTGCCAGGTTAAAGTTCAAAAATATTTTAAGCTCAAGCAATTTCCTTGAGTAAAAGAGAAGCAAAACAATGAACAACTCAAAGTATTCACTTTAAAACCTGATCACTGTCAAGACAGACTTAAAATGTTATATTCTCCCTGACAATTTCATTCAAGTTTTTATTATTGAAAATTTAACTTCTAAGAGGATAGGAAAGTTCTCAAAACTTCACAGAGACATTAAAATTCTATGAGAACTACTTATGCTGCCACAGAAATTGGAAATTGTAGTGTCTGAACAGTGGAAATGGAAACATCCTAAAATGACTTTAAGGTCTATTCACAAAAAGTAATATAAATCAGCAGAACTGATGCATTTTCTTAAGAAAACAGAATCAACTTTTTATGATGCTGTCAGAATTAGCAGCATTTTTATTACATTATAAAACTATACAGCACAAAATGTTTTAGATGCAGATTTTGGTGGTTTGTGTTTTTTGGGGGGGGGGTGTTTTGTTTTTGTTTTGTTGTTTTTTCACTATAATCAAGGAAGAGCTATCTGTGTATTATTTTCTGTTTGACCAGCTCCTATAATGCACACGTTCACTTTCTGTAAGGTCTTGGAGAAAAAAAATAATCCCACATTGTTGAATTTAGTAGCACCATTGTAATTCATAGCACTAATAATCTATTAGTTGAAACACAGAATGACTCCAGTTGTCCAGACGACTGCATTTTTGTGAATAGACAGCAATCTACCCTCATCACCTACATGAACATGACATCACTGGGAATTCAGTGAGGTGAAAGCTGCTTACAGACACAAAATGAGATGAGAGAGGGTGGGCAATGCAGGGAGTGAGGGTGGCTAGGAAGTCACAGGGAGAGAGGAAGAAAGTGAATCCACCTGGGAAACACAGTGCACTATCATTGTTGTTAGTGGCGTCCATGTCTGCAAAAGAGGCACTAAGAGGTGATCTTCCACAATCGTTCTGGTACAGTGGGCAATGGATAGCACCATCTGGAGGCAGTGGATGAAAAGGCTGGTGCATGGGTCTCTTTCTCAGAGCTTTCAGAGATGAATTCCTTTCTGGAATGTCTGGAAGCAGCTCAGTAATAAGTCTGTGTAATATACTGTTGTCAGGCAAGCTTCCCCTTCTTTTTTCAGCTTTGATTTGGTCACAGATATCTTTAAGTGCAGAATCTAGTGCTTCAAATACAGATGACTTGCACTTTTTCTTTTCAGTTTGTTTTTTAGGAGCTGCGCTTTTTTTCCTCCGGAAAGGCACTGGGCTGACTAGGAATGCTATCTTGGAGAGGCCAGATTCTGTCTCCTGTCTCCTCGGATCCTCAGTGGTTTCTTGTTTAGCCCTTTCATGTTTCAGCATGGTGGTGAAGCGAGTGTAGGATGCTGGGCACCTCCCTTTGCAGGAGCTGATGAGATGCCTGTGGTGGTGGTGGTGGTGATGGTGGTGGCCTGATCCATAGAAGCTTTCAGATGATGTGAAGGAAAAGTGATCAAAGTCACTTTCACTACAGAATGATGAACCCTCTATCTGGATAAAGTCACTGAGGTCAGAAACCACTCCATCTTGATCACTGTCCGAAAAATCCATATGTGATCGTTGTGGCTCATCACTGGTCACTTCAATATGAATTGGCACTAGGGTTTTAGACTTGTAGCTCCGTTGTACCTGAGAGAGATGTCTGCCTTGATTTTCTTCTTCTAGCAAGGATTCAATAGAAAATCTCCTCTTTGGACACAAGCCATTTTTAGGAGGTTCCAGCCTAACAGTTGACAACATTTCATCCCCTAGGTTCGGCATTGACTTCGACTTCTGAATTAATTTCTCAAACTCAGATATTCTGGTTGGCACCATGTCTCTGGGCACCTCTTCAGTAGAAGACTCCCTCCAGCCTTGAAGAATACCTTTATGCTGTTCTTTTTCATACTGCAGTATTCTGGACTTGACAGAACAGATCACTTCAGAACTCATCAAGTCCTTGCGGTTGATGCGGTGCATCTTTTTGTACATCTTGAGGAATCCCGGGGCATCGTGTGCAGATCTGTGGCGGAATCTGGGCTTGCTGCTGCCACGACCCTCAACATATGGGGAGGCCCAGTTCATTGAGCAGACTTCTTTGGAGTCCTCCTCACACAACAGAGAGCCCATGCTCTCAGACTTTGCCTGTGCATCAGGAAAGCCGTCACAGTGCTCGTCTGTTAACAGATCGTCACAGCTACGAGACTTTCTCTTTGGAGAAGCAGCTTCTTCTGTGCTGCTCCACACCTCTGCATTCTGACGAGTCATCTGCCAGCCATTCTTGTAGTTGATCGCCCTTCTTGAATCATTTGGAACAGCTAAATGTTGTCTGTAAGTGCTACAGTAATCTAATTCGTTTGAGGTGTTGTTGTTGTGCACTGAATAACTTAAAAGGGTTGGGTATACTTTGCTAATATCCCCACCTTTATAATCCATAGAGCAGCATGGTAAAAAAGAGACATTGCCAGGAATTAAAAGATTCAGAAAGTTAGAATTAACATCAGTAAGTGTTAGAAAGACTAGAAAAGAGACAGTAATTAATGCATCTATCAGCTGAGGTCAGTTACATAGGTTGCTACAGCCTGGGGCAATCAGACCTAATAATTATTTTCCATCTATAAAAATCTACTCATAATGTGAACATCAAAAACAATTCCTCATGAATTAGTAAGATTTTATCTGCTCTGCAACACCCCCCACCAAGGCAACATAAGGAAAACAAGCATTGATACTGATTTTGAAGGTCAACAGACAATAAAAGCTGCAAAGGATTTAAGATGAAGCCAAAAACCAAATCTAAATCTCAGTCAAATACTGTCTTTTCAACCTGTGCATTCTGAAAGAAGCTGTGCAGAATTTCTGAGCTGAATAATGCTCAGAGAGTTCACAGCAACTGCATAATCTAAGATGCTAAGCTAAAGACAAATCTTGATATCAGCTCAAATGTGATTTTTTTCCCCAGTTATTCATAATTAGCTCTCTTTCCCTTTGTGACAGCACTAAGGGGAGTGGTGTTTTCTACAGCTTATGGAGGGGAGAACAAGGCAGCTGCAGACCTACTACATGAGTATAAAGGAAAATGTACCAGTTTACTGACACTAACCAGCATGGAGAAGAAGCAGCAGCCCTTAGGTTGACTTCTGTAACAAAGCCTGAGATTTCAAGCAAGTTTCAATATATTTTTTAATACATATACTAAAACTAGAGGTCACTGAGAGCCGAATCTGGAACTGCGGTCTCATACTTGCACTGAGCTTTCCAAAATGGTCTCAAGTGGAGAAATTCTGCTCAGGACACATGCTCCAAACAGCTTAATCTGCTTTCCTAGAGCAACTGGAATCTGGATCAGAAACTGAAACGAGTTCAAAATCCACACAGCTCAAACAGTTTATCATGTGCTGCTTCTTTTACGAAGTGGTTAATGCCAAGAAAAAGAAACATTCTCATAGGTTTCATAATGCTTGGAGAGGACAGAGTGGGATCCCCTTCTGAAAGTTATTTAGCTGTGGTAGATGCTTTTAAGGGGATCTTCAAATGCTGAAGTGTTTAAGTCATGGCAAGCAGTGGTGCAGTCAAAGGTAAATGGAGTCCACTCACTATTAACAGTGTGGCCTGACAGACCAAATGGATGAGTTTATCCACTTCTTAAATCGCCTCTACAACACTGGGCTTAAACCCCATTTGCTTTCCCATCACCTCACTGAATAGTCCTCACTGGTTTTCTGTGTGTGGTGCATGCTGTTGCAGCCTGGATAGGATCTTCTTTTCAGTGGGAATTAACTTTTACAAAGATTTATGCAGTTCCTAATACAGCTATAGGCTAATTAGTATAACTACAAAATACAGCATTTAAATGAATAATAATAACTTAAAAAGGAGATCCATTGTATACAGTATTTCTTTGTATATTACTTCCATCATGTGTTTACTGGAAACCTTTTGTCTTGCTAAAAAACTGACCCCAAACCAAAAACCCAAGCCAATTATCCCTTTTCTAGAGGCACATGGGCACAGTAACAGAGTAGTGAGTCACTTGGAAAAAGAACCTAATTGGATTGCACATGCCATACTAAATAATTCAGGTTCTTAAAAAGTCAAAATCAGACTACAGATTTTTTTTGATTAAATAATTTAAATCTGATAACTGGCAATGTCTAAGACATCAGCTATAGATTTGAAAGGTTCTTGAAATGCATATTATATTTTATTTGTCTTGATTTATGTTCTGTATATATTGAAAACATTTTTTAAATCACTATAATAAGAGAGTAGTGGAGTTAATAAAACTATGTAGGTTTATATATTGTGGTACAAACCACAGCCTTCATTTAGTTGATTTTCTTTGGTTAGAATAAGCAGTTGAAACTGAAAAATCCTTGTTACCAACCCAGGTTTTCATCTTAAATTTCCACACATAAACAAGTGACCCTTTCATGAAGGGCCCAAAAGCTTCATACAGCAAATCTATCCATGAAGCAGCCTGAGCAACACAGACAGCTGTGTTCACTGCCCACACTGTCCAGGGCTCTTCTGCTGAGGACTGTGATCTTACCTTTTGCTCTTGATGGGGAGGAAGGAGAAGAGCTAGTTAAAGGCTTCCTAAGGGTGGTGGTGCATGTGCCTTGCATATCTGTAGGGCCCAGGCCAGCTCTGTTGGCGTTCTGCTCGCTGGGCACCCTCTGGTGACTTACAGCAGGTTCTGACTTCCTCCTCTTCCTGTAGTCACTGGCAGTGCTCGCAGAGCTACACAAACAAGCACTGTTAGTAGCAGGCTAGTTCTCAGATCACAATTCCAACGATTCAAAAAGTAAGCACATAATTGTATTCCTGCCTTCTATAAGCAATGGCAGAACTAATAAGTCAAAAGCACACAGAGGAGAAGCACTCAGACACCTCAGTGCAATACTTAGAGAAAAGCTGAATTTCTTCTTTACCTGATTATTTTAAAAATTTATACAAAACAATGTCATTTTCATAGTGAAGGCTTTGAAATAATAATTAAAAAAATATTTTTAGACTGCTTTTTGGTACTAGAAGTTTAGCACAAAGATGGGAAAAAGCCAGGCTGCCAAAAACAGGTAAGGTAGGCTGCTTAGGGAAACAGCATTGGAAGTGCTGCACAGGCAGTGAGGTTACACATTGCTGCAGCTGAGACAGCTCCTCAGGATGTTAGTAGAAAGACACAGAATAGGGCACGGCTTCTTTTTTGAACACAGAGTAAGTTCTTGTGAACAAAAGTAAAATTTACACTTCAAAATACAATTTACACTATCAAAATGCAAGCACCCTCTCCATGCAGCTATTTTATCAGTAGCTCACAAGGTGAATGTTCAAATATGACTCTTCACCACATCTGCTGGTTGCAGGTCACAAAGAGGATTCTCAGGCTGTATCATCTGTGTCCACTGACATGGTGCATTTCTTACCTAGAGGGCCTGTCCAGGCATTTGTCTGTTGAGTAGCGATGGTACAAGGAGGTCTGTGGAAACAAACAGTGAGTCTGTTACATGTCTGTATTTGAAAAGAAAAAGGTGAAGTTGCTGCTTTTCATGTTTGATTATGTTTTGTTACTCTCCTAACAAAAGAGACTATGATGCTTAATGTCTTGGGCACTCTAGCACAGATTCATTGGAATAATTTTAGAAGCATCACTAGATTTCTTTTCATATTCTACTTCAGTGATGTTTTTCTCTCTTCAAGCACTGCTGAATAACAATACAAAGTTATGTTTATACCCTTTTCAAAAATACAGAACAGCTGAAATGAGCTTTTATTATAAAAACCATAAAAATCTGAAAAAAAAATCCTTCTTGCACAAGTGAGGTCTGCAGAGCTTCTCCTCCTGCTTGGTTACTCACCAAAACCCCACAATAAAATATAGACAGAATCTTGTAAATCCCATGATACCTGTGGCCAGTCACTGACCACCTGATAGTGCTGCTAAGAACAGTTCTTATCACAGAACATCAGTTGTTGCTTACAGAGTTATGGAAACTACTGCACAGATCCTGGAGGATGCAGTGGAGTACTGCTCCATAACTTTATTATTAATACAAAGTCAATCTTGACCAACTGCTGTTTTCAGCTCAACCATTTCATGCATTTAAACCCTGCAGTCAGAATTCAGTGCTACTGCAATGCTGGCAACTAGGTGTTAACCTAGAATGAACTGCATGGTCCCCACAATATTTCTTCATGGGTACAAAGCAGTGTAGTTCAGAAGTTAAATTTGTTTCAAGTTTATAGTATGTCATTTCACAGCTAACCCAAGGGACTGGAAATTGAGCTATCATACAGTTTGTAAGCTCCAACAACTATTTTTCTCTTGATGGAATCCATCTAGACTTTTCCTTTGAATTAAAAACTCTTTATACAATTTTCTCTGAATTGAAAAATCTTTATATATATCAAGATATAAATATATATAAACTAGAATATAAACAACACACTCACTGCAAAACCCAGTAACATAAACCTGACCACTACAGTGGCAACCAGGCTCCTAATACTTCTCCATGGGAGTTTGTCCTACTCAGTGATGTATCCCTTTCCCACGTGGCTTTTTCTGTGCTCCACATACTCTTTTCTCCATGATGGGAGGGTACACACGACCATGGAATGCAATCAAATTTTATCATAGCATTTGGTTTTTATTTGCTAAATTTGCTAAAATCAACCTATTTTTTCTGCAAAGAAATGAAGTTATTTCTTACAAGTTTCATTTTCCTAGCAAAACACACATTTCAAGGTCTGTTTGCTTGTTTATTTTTTAAAATCACCTGTTACCCTATTGTTCTTAGGTGATAAACTATGGATGGCACTTATAAAATAAAAACTGATTTGTCAATTCAGATGTGAGAACAGAAACAGAAAAGTATTGGCTGAATATTTTAAGTACTGTCTAGGATATGAGTAAAGAAACAAACCCCTTTTCCACAGAAGATTAAATAGAAGCCTGTGTTTTGAAGCCAGTTCTCTTATGGAGGTGTGCTGATGATCATCAGATATTCTCAGACAGACAATAAACCTGTTATTAGCATTTAGGAGATTATCCTTATTTTATTTCTCAGTATTTGGAATGTTTCTGGGGCTCATGATGAGTGCATGACTGTTCACCTATTCTGCCTAAACAAAATATCACAGTATTTGTTTTTTGATAAAATATATTCTGAAGAAGGTATTTATTCCCAGGTCTTTACTGTTCATGCAATTGATATTTTCAAGTTTTTCTTTACATCCTCTGGAAGATAAAAACTACTTTATGACAATTTTTCTCATCACTATTCACCTTCAGTGACTAAGGTAAGTAGTCACCATGGGACTAAGGTAAGATCATGATGCAAACCTCAAGGGCAGTGTAGATCCCACTGCCTCCTATGGCAGGCAATGGATAAATCCCAAACCTGGAACCAAACCAAAGAGAGCTTCTGTACCCACAGCATTCCCAGGACATAAACAGTATGTCAGAGACCAGCCTGAGACAGCAAGAAGTGGGTGTGCCATGCCAAGATTGACTGCTGGGTTACTACATTGTTTTTGCCTTCCGCCACCTTGAATGTAACTTGCCCTTTTGCTCTTTCTTTGATGCCTTAGGAGAATTTTTTTTCATTTTTTTTGCCTCACGAGAATGGCAGAGAGGGGAAAAATGAAAGCAAATAGACATGACTGGTTTGTTACTGCAAAGAGTGGGTGCCCCTGTTTGTAGCTGCCCTGTTGGCTCTTGAGCAATTATTGACACAGGATTCCCTCCAAACCACTTCCAAGTAGCCCAGCAGAACATCTCTTCCCCACTCCCCCCTCTCCAACACTAATTAGGCATCTTCCAGAATATTCAGCACTACCCTATACAGATAAAGGTAATGAAATCTTGGAGACAATCACCCTAAGAAGACTTTGATTTGGTTCTACTAAAAGAAACCCAAACAGAGATATGATTACATCCAAGCCAGTGTTTCCAGTGCTTTAGCTGTTTTCATGCATCAAGGCTTTAATTACAACTGAAAGTCAGGTTAGGAAAAGTAGGCAGAAGATTCAAACCACAAACAGGTTTCTTTGTATGATGGTTCTAATACTGTAACAAGTTACTGAAAATATGCCCCCACCCCCCCAATATTTAATGTGCTGTATCTTGTGAACATGAATTATGCTAGTCAAAGCTTTAGAAGGTTTCAAGATAAAAGATAAATGTCTTTGTAAATTAGACAAAGAGAAATCCAGTATTACTCAGTAGTTGTTTTACCCAGATATACTGAACATGATTATATTTAAAATAATAATGCTAGAGCTTTTAAATTGTCTTTAATATAAAGAGTAATACAGTGCTAGTGGTATTAGTGAGGGCCTGGAAGCTTAATGTCTTGGAGAACTGGGCCCAAATTTCATGTAAGGCATTTCCAGATTTATAGAGATTAAAATCAGATTAATTTGCAAGCAGTTAAAAATTTATGTCCACTTTTTACATTTAATATCTGGAGATACTGTGGAAGATGAGAGTGAATCACAAATATGAAGTCAAGTCGCCATGTGCAGTAATTACAGAATTCACTGACTTTTGCCCTGACACTAAAATGGGGATGGAGGTTTCAGAGAAGGAATGAAATGTGGGCTATTGTGTAATTCTGAGTGTTAATCTCCAAGAAATTTGTGGGATAAGGACTCACAGTTCCTAGGATAAGATCAACATCCAAATGCACTAGTGATCTGGAAAGATATGAAGACAAAGACAGAATCACTGTGAATTAGAAATGTCCCACAGCTCTCCGAAGGAAGCCACTAAACTTTAACAAACTCAAGGCATAAATGGTGAGCACTCCAACCCTTCTTCCCAGGAGAATCATCTGCACAAGAATCATTCATTTACCTCATTGGAAACACCAGAAGAACTGTCTTGAACATAGTCCAAAAGCTTTTTAGGTGGCTGCATCATAAAAGCAGAATTGTAGAGATGAAATGGAGCAGAATCAATGGCAGCAGGGAATGAAACGTGGAGAAGGTGACACAGTTAGAAACCAGGTGTTGACAACATCAGGTACAAAGAGGGACACGTTGGGTAGGATGGAAGGAAGAATGTGTTAGAGTATTTTTCAAATTATAAGCATCTTAATAAAATGTTATTAACTTTAGGTGGTAAAATTTAGAACTGAATCAACAGTGTCAGTTTTTAATACTGATGAGACAGCAGAGTGTAAAGCATCACAGTTAGATTTTGCTGGGGAATTCTCAATATATTTTGTCTTAAAGAGACACTATTCTCAGGTTATCATTATCAGTAAAATATTGTTGACACATTGTTCAGCAGAAGAATGTATCTGGACTGATTCTGCCCACCTAGAGGGAGGAATAACAGAACAGCTTGAATGGCTGGAGAAAAGGAGATAAAAGTTAATCAGTCAAACTGTGATACATTATAGATAACTGAACAACAAATTAAACCCAGGCTATTCAACTATTAAAATATTTTCAGTTGGTATTCAATGACTAATTTTTTAAATGTTAAGAAAATGAGAATGTTTAAAGTGTGTATGTAGTTTGCTTCTCTTCTGCTCTCACTGAAGTAGCTAGGAGTTAGGATATTGGTTTATAGCTAGCTACAAAAAGGCATTAAGGGATCTGCTTCCCAGAGGGCCCCCCAGGACCTTGTGCTCAGGCTCCTCAGGTAGTGAGGGGACTGCAGAGAATTGCTAGCTAGCAGGGAAAGCTAACAATGGGAATGTTTTAGAAGCTGATACTCTCAAGCTGAAATGCCATGTCTGTTTGGGGTGTCCTGCCTATGGGCAGGTGGGTTTTTTCACCCTTAAGCTGTCCAGGATCCTGGAGAGCCATGAGACTACTTCATCAGGCTGCAGGAATGCTTGGGTTCACTTCTTTTCTGGGGGGATATGAGTTACCCTTTTCCATCTGTCTAGAAAGTGTTCTAACTACTACTAGTCTCACTAGGTTCTGGGATGAAGACATTTGTTACCCTTCTTCCTAAAGATGTTAGAGGGTAGAGGAAAGAATTTGAGCATCATGGAGCCATAGGGGGTGGGTGCAAAAGCAGGAGCAGGTGCATCTCCAGCCTAGTTGTTAAAGCACTGTGCAGGGAAGAAGTGAAACCCAGTTCTCAGTCTACTTCAAGGACAATGCTACTGTTTTATCCTCATCTAAAATGGG
Organism: Ceyx melanurus; assembly: GCA_024611195.1. Classification (NCBI taxonomy): domain Eukaryota; kingdom Metazoa; phylum Chordata; class Aves; order Coraciiformes; family Alcedinidae; genus Ceyx; species Ceyx melanurus. Next base: position 93,600 of record JANHGL010026222.1, on the reverse strand, counting down.
TAGTCTTTGGTGCTTACATCCAATTGAGCCTGTGGGATTTGCAGATGAACTGTGAGTGCCTAGGCAACCAATGGAGACATATCTGACCTTTATGTGTTTCACCCAAATTTCAGGTTTATAATTTTAAACATACATGCTTGCAGCAGGACTAAGGTAGTGTCTGTTGGCATGAGACTTTTTTTAGACTCAGCTATTTGTGAGTATCAGAGCAGAGCTGAAGTCTGGCTGTTCAAACAGGTGTCCAGCTTGAAAACAGCAAACTGGTGTCTCTGATTCAGGTACAAAATACATAGTCTGCATGCATGCATATGACAGAGGAAAAAAATTAAAATGTCAGTATTTACTGCTGTAAGGAATTTGTATATGGCTGCCTGCATTTAAATTTAGACACATTCCTACAATATGTGATTTGTAACTTAGCATCTCTAATGCAATCTGACATTTCTTTGTTCAAAAATAATCCAGACAAATGGAAAAGATTTAGGGAGACTAGTAAACATCCCTATTTAACATTCAATTATCTTCTTAAATATTTACACACTACTGTTTGTATTAAAGTAGTCTGTATTAAAGCTATTAAAGCCACTACTCTGGCAAGTTAAGTATCCACTTGAAAAAGAAGAGTTACATGCATGACATGACTTTATTGACCTTTCTCAAAAAACCCCAATATTAACTTTACTGGCATATTCTTGCTGAATTTGGCAATTTGTAAATTCCTCAGTATAAAAATATTTTTTCCTAATGTTTAAATATTAATATTCTGTCCTCACTTACCGGACGTCCAAACTCCAGTTCTGAAAAGAATTTATACCAGGGTTCATTTTCTAAATCTATGGCATCTGGGTTTGTGCCACCAGTCTGGAGCAGTTGTGAAGGAAAAGGGAAGGAAAAGTCACACACTGAGCAAAGTGCCAGAAATGCCATGTCACTTCAACAAGAAACACACACAAACACCAAACAGATGGGGAAGGGAATGGAATAAAACCAAAGAATGAAGATGGTATTTAAGATAGAGAGGATTTTTGTACAAGAGCTGTCATTGATTGGCAGGTTTAATACTTTTTGTAGCTGTTCTTCCAATGACTGGAAGTGTAAAACATTTTAAAATGACTCTTTTAAAGCTAAGAGGGCTCTCTGGCCACTTCTGTAAACTCACCACGTTACTTCAGTACATTTAAAGCTACTAAAGATTCCTTGTTAAGAAGATGGTTTAAATGATTGCCATTTGCAGGATAGGCAAGAAATTGCTCATCTGATCAGCAATAAAGACATAACTGTATTAGTATTGCTTTTGGACATTCCTTGTCTTCTCACAAAGCATGTTAATTCTGGATCTTCCTGTCTTGAGCAAGCTCTGGGCAGAGATAAGCAATATGCATCATGCAGGCATGACTGTATTAAAAAGTCACTTCAGCATATGAAATAGAACTGCTATAGTTTAAATACTAATGTCAAAAAGCAGGAAACAAAGAAATATGCATTCCCTAATATTAATGTTAGCAGTATTTTGTAATGCTTTATCTCCCACAACCTTGTTGACATAATGAAACTTTTTTTTTTCCACAGTGAAATACAGTTTTCATCTGAAGAATCTCACAGCAAAGGAATAAAGCAGCAGATGAAGACAGCATTAAGAAAATTCTTCAAAGAACAGAAGAATAATTGACAGATTTATTCCAGCAGCAGGAAAACATGACAATGCAATACAGTAGAGTTTCCAATGGGGTATCTAATCAACTGTAAGGTTGGCTGCATTAATTATGTTTTAAATAGCTCCAGATCTTTTGTAGGGTCTGATATAAACTGTCACAGTTCAGAATGACAATGAACTGTTGGCTTAAAGATCTCTGAAAAAGAGAAAGCCTCTTGTTAAAGATATTTCTGAGTTTAAAATGTGTTCCCCACAGCTGTAATAATCAGAATTTAGACAGTAATGATGGTGTGACCTAGAAAGTAATTCTCAAAGAGGAAGATGGGGTCCTGCATAGAGAACAGTAGTGGTGATAAAGTGTGTCACACTTGTTTCTCCTGTATCAAGCTGTCACCAGTACACCAGAGCAATCACAGAGAGCTATTTCTGTTTTCTGCATGAGATAACTTCACCATTTCAGGTAATTAAACATCTTACAGCACTTTTTTTTTGCTGCCTTTGATGTTACTCAAAAAGACTGCTAACTTTGCCCTATTAAAGGTCAACAACCCCTTTGAACTACCTCAGTGCTCACATATCTATGAGCATTCATATCTAGGGGCTTTTCATATATCTGGAGACCAATTGTTGTTGTATAGATTTATCTTCATGGTGTTCCTTTCAAGTAAGGGTAGCATTATTCCTCTGAACAGCGTGGGAAGTGAGTGCCAGTGATGAACAACTTGCTGTGCTCTGTAGCAGGGTTAGGAACCAAAGCTGCCCTTGAGTTTTGCCCTTTTATGTCCACCATCCACAGCCTTAATGCAGCACTATTAATGACAAATTGTCTCAAATCAGCTACAGAGATTGTAACTGATAGAAGGAAAAACACAGGATTCTCTTCTACAGAGAGATGAAGGCATGAGGCCAAAAAATAACAGATTCACAGTGCAGAAGATAACTTCAGCATCTATCAGCTTCATTCCCATTACAGAGAATGCCTGGCATAGTCAGAGGTTTTTGCTTCCCTCAAAAAATATACACAGTTTGGGACTGGATAACATGAGGAGACAGCACTAATTGACCAGTCTCTTGCAGGGAGCCAGAACACAGTCAGACCAGCTAGGCTTCCACCCAGGTACCCAGAGAGATAAATGGGAGACTGGAAGGTGGCTTCCCTTTTATCTTCAAATACTCTTACAATTAGTTGGAAGCTTAAAACTCCCCACATTACTGCTTGTAATGCAAGAGCTAGAAAGAATGTATTTTATGTCATTTTGAGTGCTCCTCTTGTATTAGTGTGCAAATAAAATGAGAGCATAAGAAACTGCATGAAGTTAAATCCATGCACACAAGTCCTACTTTTTATTTACAGCTTGAACCGCAGAGGGCAGCAAATAAAAAGGATCTGAGCACTCAGTCTGCATGTTCACTGCTGCCTGTCAGCTCCACACTGTCTCCCCTCTGCTACCAAGATCAATGTACAGGCAATTGAGTTTGCTTGGTTTTTGAATTCAATTTTGCTGATAGATCTTTTTCTATTATTTCCCCTCCTAAGAGATGAAAAAGGAACGAATCATTTTGACTGAAACTCAGCACGGCTTGGTCTCACAAAGTATCTCCTCAACTGCTTGAAGAGAAGGTAAAAATAAATGCCTTTTTTACAACTTGTCAGTCAAACCAAGTCATGTTCCCATATCCTGTCCTTCATCTAGTCATTTAGTAACATTTTCATTACTGGAAAATATACTACTCAAGACCAGTAACTTTACTCTGTGCTGTTTGCACCAGATGCTCAGGACACTGCACTGCATCAGCAGGGTCAAGTAGAGAACAGGGTCAGTTAATAGCAGTGGTGTGTGTAGTGTTGTGTGCAGCTCTGCTGTGCTGGATGGGATGGACACCAGCAGCCATTCACACAGAATAATCAGAAGTGTGCATTTCAACTGAGTTCCATGGTTCTTACACAATCTGCACAGATAAATTCATATTTTGCATTTGCAAAGTTCAGACAAGTCAGCCTAAGTCTGTTTGGACCAGTGGCCTGGGATGCCTTATAAACTTGGCTTTGGCATTTCATTAGCTCTGAAGAATTTGCTTTTGTTTTTCCTTTTTTTTTGATTGCTTTTAAATAGCTGTTCTAATTCCAAGTCCACTATCAGACTGACCTAGTCTCTCTGGATCTTTATGAGAAGACATTTTTCTTTCAGGATCATTAGAACAATTTTTCAGACATTAAAAATAAAATATTTTGAAATTATCAAGATGAAAGGCTTAATGAAATAGTGACATATTTGAGAACTTGGAATTTTCACCTGAATTTGGAACTAATGCACTGTTTTCAGATGTCATCTTTTCCTACACACAGAAAGATCTTTTGACCTACTCTGCTGATTACCCTTTAAGAGGTCATGAGTTTTGTCTTCCATATCCCATTCCATGAACATAGAGAAAGCAAATGCTTTAGTGAGACCAAATCTTTTTCTTTTTATATATGGTCCAAGGAAAGTACCTCTATACATAAAGCTAAAGCCATCTTTATCAACAGCAGCAATTCCACTGGGAAAACAGTGTCAGGTAACTATTTTTATATCAGTTAGCTAACATTACACTAGTGTCAGCACAACTTTATCTATTGTATTCTATATTAATTCCCATTTTCTTTTCTTTTACAGCTCTGTATCATACATTAAAAAAAACACCTCACAATTTTTTCCATGAATACTACTTCCTCAGCATTTAAAAATATGCTACAAAGAGATATTTACTTGTATTTGCATCATGTAAGTCTAAACTTCAAGTCTAAAATGTCCTCTTGCCCTTGACTGATGTTGCTCAGCAAGTAGAATATAACTCAGGCTTTTCAACATAACAACATTTTAAGGACCAAACAAAGCTCAAAATACAACCTCCTGATCGAGATAAATAAAATGAATAAGTCAGTTAAAAAAAGGATTCAGGAACAGTCAATAAAGCTCATTTTTTTTGTCATCTGATTAGTTTGCTAAAATTAAAACACTGGGTCTATGATCATATAATCAATTCCTATATGAATTTTTTTTTTCACATTACTTTAGTAGAAAGCATAGCTATTAGAAAAGTGAAGCCATTCTTGTAATATCACTATAATTTTATCTTTTTAATTTGAATCTGCTATTCTTTGGGATTGGGAAGGCTGGCAAATGACCTCAGTGTGTATGAAGTAGCCACAGCAATCAAAAATGTGCTCAGAAAAAAATGCCATCACCTTTTAAACAAAATTACATATATATATCTTTTAAGTTAATCTTCCCAATAAATACTAAATCCCATGTATTTATATTGATTAATTAGCAATTCCTATAGAAATGCCACTTTCCTTTTTGAAAAATGCCAAAACATAGAAACACAATTAAGCATTTCCTAGCTAACAATAATTATTTTCCTGCAAAGACCACAAAAACACAAGGGAGAAGTGCTTAGTACAGGTGTTTCATACTGTTGACATACTACATATTCTGGGTTAAAATTATTTGCTTTATTAATTTTAAATTAGTAAAATAAATCCTGTGAACAAGCATGTAATCCCCTAATACAAGGGCAAATAATAACCCACTATTGATTCAATAAACCCCTTCTTCAAAAGTGGACTCCCTCAATCATTTTAACCTCAAAGTAGCAGAGCAATAAAAGAAAATAATGTCACTGCTACATTACTAAAATACTGAAGTACTGAGGTAGCACAAAGGTATTTAAATTAGAAGGGCTGTGTTAACATGTCTTCAGCAAAAGAAAGCTTCCATTAATGGTCACTTTACATGCATTAGGCAGAGCTTTATCAGACATGCTTGTGAAAAATTTTGCAATCACAATCATCATTCAGAAAGCAGGAATAAAGACCTCTAATGACATGTTAATGTACACTCAGTAATCAGAGTAATCAAGGCTGAAAGGGACCTCCAGAGGTCATCTAGTCCAACCTCCTGCCATAAGCAGGTCTAAATCAGATAAGGTAGCTCAGGGCTGTCTCCAGGTGAGTCCTAACACCTGCAGAAACAGATTCCACAGCCTCTCTGGGCAACCTGGACCAGTATTTGACCAAAATCTCCTTACATGCACAATTAGGTACACCCTGAAAATGCAGAGAGTTTATTTTTATTTGTGAATTAACCAGATATCATATATTCTGTTAATAGTAGTGTAAAGAAGTGCTGGAGATGCATGCCAATTAAAAAAGCAGTTTCCATTAATTCCCAGTCATGCTCAGTGGTGGTTGGGTTTCTCAGAAACACCAGAAAAGCATTCAGCAAACAAACCAAACCCTCATTTTCAACACACCCACCAGGAAAGAGCAAGGAGAAACTGCTGCAAAATCACGTTTTACAAAGGACCTTCAATATTCATCTCAGTAATACAGAATAAAAAGCTGCTCTCTCACCAGGTTCTTCCAGTCTTACCCATTTCACACTTGTGTGTCTTACCGGTCTCTCGTGTTCCAGGATGGATGACTTCCCTGGCTCGTACTCAAATATGCTCCTTGGTTCCGAACGGAACTTGCGGGTGTCCACCTTCCTGTCAGGGGGATCCCAGTCATTCCTGAACAACACATACCAGCAGGTGAGCTCACAGACTGTCACTGCCATTTGCTTTGCATCTTTGTGCAAGAAAAACATGCAGAACCAAATGTAACTTAGAAGGGCTTCTTTCCAGATTTCAGTTGTGCAATGCCTGGCCAGCATCCCAATGCTTTCATCACTGTGGCATCATAACCTGTTTACAGCAGGGATGCCAAGTACAGCTGGAACAATATTAGAGGTGTCCAGTCTATCTGATCATTCACATTTTTACTGTAGCTGGTAGACTAGTTGAAAAACTTCCCTGACATACTGTCAAAATACCATGACACACCTTCTCAAATGACACATTTACTGTGCTTGCTTTCTGCACTACACTCATGTAGGCAAGTGGTGGATATTTTTGTCATCTCACAATATGATAGCCCATATTGAAGAAGTTACAAAATTTATGAGAAAAACTGAGAAATTATTTAAAAAGACAGTGTAAAAATCTAACAGATGGTTTTTATCCTGATCTGTAGAACTGCTTCTGAATATCCTTGTAAGCAGTATACTGTTTCTTTCAAAATTTGAATAGATAAAAAAGAACAAGAATTTAGCATTTGAATGGGAAATCCTATTAGCTCTTGTCTGTGTTTGCAGTAAGACAGAGCATGCACTGATTCCATTCTATCAGTTCCATCAGCCTTTCTGATCACACTTGGTTTGATGCAACCTGACATAAGGCACAGGTCACATGCTTTAAAAATAATCTATGGGGTAGGTTTTGTTTGCAGTATGTTTGTGAATGTAATTTCTGGGACACAGACACCTCTACAAAAATCCTGACATTCCAAGGCAAGCAGTTCTACATGGCTCTACTGGCTCTTTTCATCAAGGGAAAAAAAAAAAAAAGGCTAGTTTTAGAGCAGAAAAGGTTGTATTTTTTTGAGAATGAACAGGAATACAAATGTTCTGATCAAGTTTCAGTTTGTTGCAAATCACTGAAGAAAAAAGGATGCTACTGAAATTCCAATTCACACTCAGTTTGCCCAATTTACAGGGTTTAGCCTATAATCCCTTATGGACTACATTTTTGAGCCCAACTGTTAATGCAAACCATATCTTGCCTCCCAGCTATGAAACTGTGATGCTTGTGCATGTGGACCTAAGCCTCTTATGTGAGATTTTAAATACTCAGGCTTTTATAGGCAATTAAAATAAGAATCTCTCCATGGCAGGAAAAGATTGATGAGCTATAGCTGTCAGCAGCAGGCAAAGCATAACTAACATGTTTGGCATCCCTTGGCCTGGAGAACACAGATTTCCACTGCCTGTCTCTATCATCTGGGAGATAAAAAAGAGAGGCTAAACACTGAAGCTCAGTGCTGAAATGGTGATTTTCAAGCTTGACAAAAGGAAGGAAAGGTTTGTGTGCAGGGCATGTTGCATGGTATCAGAAAAATAAGCATTTATTTCTTCAGTTACTAATCATTCATCTTTTTCCAGAGTGGATTCTAATCACTGGGGCCATTTTGTGCTTCACCTTTGAAGCTGAAAAATCACGAGAAATCTGAAATGCCCCTTTAATATGTAAACACCTTCAAAATGGAGATGGAGATTGAAAAATCAGAGCTATAAAGCACTTCTGGGTGAAAGATGGGTTGACTGCTACACTCTTACAGTTTTGCTCTTCCTCAAATTTCAATTTCCATCTTTCAGATGCTTTCTCTTTGCTACTGGACACCATAAAAAGCCTTTCCTAGTCAGAGGCTAAATATTGAAGACAGCTGGCAGAGCACAGATTGTTCTGAGGCACAACAAGCAGGACGATCCCACTAATGAGAATGAAAATCTTAAATGCTCGTGGTGATACCACTTGGAAGAATAAGCATTCCTGCAGCACAATGCAGAAATGGCAGCATGCAGAGGTTTTTTTGCTTCTCTAACTTACTTTTCTGGTGTAGACCTCTCCCTCAGCCGATGTGGTGGTATGGGAGGTGGCACATGTGGAGGTGGTAAAGGGGAGGAGTCCTTAAAGGCATCAGAGCTACTGTCAGAAGCACTTTTAGACAGAGGTCTGTAGGTCTGTGTCTTTGCAGCTGGGTGTGCCTGAGCAGAGAAGGATGGACTGTAGCTACCTAATGCAAAGCAAAACCAGAAACACACACAGCATAAGAGAGTTATTTTTAATAAAACACAACACAGAATGCTCCCAGAACCCACAGACTCAATGAAGCTACAAAATGCATTTTCAGAAGTACATTGCTGTACACTATGTAGTTCATTAGGATACTTCATATATTTCTATATAAAACTACACACAGGTAAAGTGCAGCATAGTTAAAATAATGATTAATTTGCAGGTGGGGAGTAGTTAATGGCTGTATATATCAGAGCTGTTAATGACAGCTTATAATTATTCCCCAGGCTCACCCTGCCTCTGTTATTCTGCATTGAGAAGAAAGAGTCAGGAAATGCTTTTTCCATTGTTAGTCTAGGACAACAAGGCAATAGTTTATCTTGAAGAGGATCACAGGAGTCCAAATAGATCTCAGACACCTGACCTCACAATAAATGCTCCCAGCAGTACAGGAAAAGGCAGTGTAAGAGCATGCTGAAAGCAGCAAACACCGAAATGGAATAATTTTGAATGGCATTTTTGCACAAGGCATGAGGGCTTTTTGCACATAGAGTCTTTTCACACTTTTGTTTTTGTAAATCATTTTACTGCATGCTTACAAACTTCTGAAAGGCACAATTACATGTGTCAACACCAGTGCCTACAGCAAAAATGAACAAGATCATAAATCAGAATCATTATTATTAGGCATTCTTACTGCATATTTTAAGAAGTGTTTTTAGAACAATATTTTAGTCTTTGTATATCAGTAATTAGAATTTGTACTTCCACACAGTGGTTCATTTTTATAAGGAAAGGCTGTGGTAGTCACAATCACTAGTGAAAATAAATGCAATGTAATCAAGAAACCAATCCTATCTGCAGTAAGAGCTGTGACTCTTTCTGTGGTAAGAGTGAAACCATAATTAAACTGTTTCATTTGGGAAAAGAGGGATGAAAACACACCGAGATCCAACAAGACAATAACAAGTGTTTATGTGCATTTTGAAAGCAAGCACAAACAGTTCACTCCCCCTGTTACTTGATGCCATTAACCAAAGAGTCAATTTGAAGTGAGGGAACAACTCCTACCAGTACTGTATGGATATGCAGTGTTATACATGTCTGTGTCGTCATCTACAAGAAGAAATACACATGTTACAGCTTAGCACAGCAGGGAGACTTTGATTTTGCAGACAAACAGAAGACAGGCAGGCAATCAAGCACTGTATTTCTTTTCCTCATCTCAGGTGTTTTATGAAGACTATGTGTTCCCATTATACTCCCCATAAGCTATTTTTACCATCATGGCACCCATATCGTGTGCTTACTGGTTAGCACCAAATTGCAAATGACAGCTTTTTGTCTGTTCTTCTCCCCTTCCCCTAACTCCAGTTCTTCATTTTGTCAGCTCTGCTCTACTAGAGAGACTATTAAGTTGTTGTTCCTGTCATAGAAAGCAGCCTCAAATATCTACCATTTGACTAGTGTTCAAAATAGATCTTGCAAGCCAGAATTTTCCTGCCTACATTTTTTCTTCTCCCACTAACATTCTGCATGCCCATACTGAATACAGGCTCTGTCTCAGATGGATAAAGACACCCTCCCTCTGGAGGTGTGATGAGCACAAGTGCTGTCTACAGAGTCTCTTGACGTCCTTGGTGACAATCATGATAACAGTTGTTAAATCTGAAGCTAGTGATGTCACAAAAGCTCCACTTCAGCAACACCAAGCAAGACTTTCTATGAAAAAAATGCAATTCAGGCAGAAAATGTATCCTCAAAACAGCCTGTTTAGAGCCCATGCTGCTCTAACACCTAAGCTCTCCAAAAGAAAGCTGCTATGGTAGGGGATTTGCAGTGGGAAATTTCTTATCCCACAAACTGGAGATGAGGGTCACTTCAGTGAGCTCCTAGTGACATGGTGTCAAACCAGGTGCATACATATCTCAAACACTTCCAGTTTTATTTGGTTTTAGTAATAAAATAAACCCTTTAGAATAAATCAGCTCTTAGCAGAGGAAAATAGTTCTGTCTGCAGTAAAAGCTATCATCCAATTTACTTATTTGACACTTGGTGAGCACTTGTATTTTCACATAGCAGACAATCATAATGCAGAAAAGGCCATTTTTAAATACCCCTGAGAACCATCCAGCCAAGAGAAAAGCAGACTTACCAGGCTTATGAACCATATGGATTTGCTTGAACATGGTCTTGTACCAATCCTTCGGCCTGTCAACTGTCTAAAGAAAATACAGCATTTAACAATTAGCAAAAAAACCCTAAAAATAGCAGTGTGTACAGACCTGACCAGGTATTTCATGTTACTCTGAGCATTAAGTCCATTAAGTTTTGTCCTCTACTTAATATCTTTGTTTATACCATCTATTTCAGATGGTGTATTTGTGCTTTTCACCTAGGAATTCCTGTAATGTGCTGGAAGACACTAAAGACTGAGTCAGTTTTGGACTCTGATCTTGGAGGGTACAACAGTTAGGAACTTAGGAATTAGTACCAGATCAAGAGTTTATATTCTTAGCACCCTATATTTGACAATGATGAATGCTGGATACTTTGCAGTAAAATACAAACACAATTAGAAGCATATAAGAAGAGCTTCTTTTGGACCCCTGGCACTTTCCAACTTAAATGATCTTCAAAATATAATTGTTAAATAATGCAGAAAATCTTTGTTTATATTCCAAACAGTAAATCTTATAGATAGCATTGTCTTAATTCTTTTCTTGGTAGATTTGCAAACAGTATTTTCTTATATTAGTTTTAAGTTCCCTTTCCAGGCAACTTAAACTTATTTTTCTATTTTGGGAAAAGTGAATGTAATACACCTTCCAATAACCACTCATTAAATTATACGTATCTTTGTTTTTGTAAATTAAGTGATCCCAAAGTTTTCAGAATCTCCTCATATCAATATTTGCATGTTTCTAATTATTTCAATCTCTCACCCTTCTGCATTTTCTCTTTTGCTATTATTTTCTTTGAGATAGGAAGGTAATAATTCAAAAAAAAAAGAACAGAAAGGCAAACATGTTTTCAGTACTATTATAACCTAAAATTTTACTTGTTCCACATTTGTCAGAAAAGCAAAAGTTTCAATGCAGATGTACAAAATTATCTTCAAACCTCCTGGTGCACGAGGATAATTCAAAAGACCCCTCTTGATGGGCATTACCTTGAATTAGTTACTACTAAAACTGCAACCACTCTGCCCACTCCTCTTTACCAAGATAAGTGAAAAGCCACAAATGCTTCTTTATAATCTTCTCAAAATAGCCAACAGCTCTGTGTTCAGCTGGCTCCATGCCACCCTCAGTCAATCACACTTTTGCCCCAAATACTTATTACAGTTACGTAATCTGTTTTTTAACAATGGTGAGCTCTTACTACAAGGGACTAAGCAGGACATGCTCCTGTATTTTGAGTACAATACTTCCCATAAAATTCACAATAAATGTATTTTGAAAAAGAAGACAATGAACTGAAGAACTCAGGAATCTGCTAAGGGAAGAAAGGTAAACAGCAGATGATGCTTCTTACCCAGACCTGCTTGCAAGAAATGCAAGTCTATCAGTTTCATGCCAGGTCCCTTGACTTTTGCCAGAAAGCCCATATTCAGAAGCTAATTTAGACCACTAACAGTGTTCCTCTAAAGGCATTAACAAGCTGTACTAGAGGAACTCTGGTATTGATAATTGAGCTGGATTTTCTGTAAGTATGCTGCTTGGGGCTCTAAGATCTGCATGCTCAAACACAAGTTCAGAAGGTGTGAAGGAATGAATGCTGATGGACAGAACCTCTGTAGTACTTATTTCCCACACAACTACAAATCCACAAGGGTCCTGTGGTACTGCAAACCTTCTGATTGGATTGGGCCAAGAAGAGTCTTCCTATAGAGCTTGACTCAGTGGTAGATGAACAGATTGGAAACTGTGCCTAAGTATTACAGCTGCATCCTACTGTTTGTCCAGAGACAAAGGTGCACAGATATTTCTGTATTGGATCCTTCTTATCAGGCAAGTCCTCCACAAATCCACAGAATACTTCCACACAGAGATGAGGGATGGAGAAATTCCCACATGGCCAGAGCAGGTGGCCTCCCAACATCTTTCTGGACATTTTTCTCTCACCTCCCCCACAACCTCCACCCTGGTGGTCACAGCCTCAGCCAATACTCTGGCTTTATGTTATAAACCAGATAGTATTAGTTAAGGAAGAGAATAAATTAGTTTAAAAAGACATTTTTCACAAATTATATTCACTAATCCCACATACCATCATTTGTCTGAGGAATCAGGAGTATTCCCAATGCACTGAGCTACTCAGATGGCATCCTGCTTTGCATACATTATAGCTATTGCTAATTAAATGTTGGAACATGAGATCCTCACATGTGAATGAACAATCAGCTAAAGAGTGTGAAGAGGACAGAAGAAGTACCTGTAGTTGGCACTTTCAGAGAGTCCATAATGATTGCAGTATCCTAATAATCCATAAGAAAGTCTGCAATTAAAGAAGGCTTTTATGACTTTCAGTGGACCTTCTGTGGGTTCTTTTTCTAGCTGAAATATTACATCACTAAGCACAGAAATCTGGTGGCACTTGATTTTTTTTCATTCTTAGTAAACAGAAACCTTTTCAGTCTATTCATTAATTCTGATAGTCAGCCATGAGACTATTTTGGATAGTCTAAACCAGCACAGACATACTGCCTTCTATGAACCTGTTATTTTCATTCACTAGGGTCCTGCCAGTGGTGAACTCTGGTAGTGCAATTGGATTGCATCTCTTGAGTGATCAGCATTTTACCCACTGTTTTCCAAAGACTTCATTTTTAATGCCTTGGAATTTCATCATCTTTGGGGCAGGGCTTGGCACAGGTGCAGAACTTAATGACCTGAATTTTCAGACTTCAGACTCACACTTTCCAGAGGTGGCAGAAGCTCAATTTGTAAGCAAAGATGATGCTAGGATGAGATGGAGGTTCTGAGAGAAAGGAAAGTTTTACAGGAATCCTTCCCCTCTCAGCAGTATGAACAGAGAGGAGAATGAAAAATTCAATCAAAAAAAATCACTCTGCTTTCCTTGTCTGAACAGCTGTCATAAACCAAGTGCTGAGAAAAGACAGACTTGGAGGAAATAAACTTTCAAAAATCTCTCTACTCCTGAAAAACATTCACTATCTGAAATACAGATATTCCCAAGTTCTTTCTTACAAGCTTACCTGTGACTAGTGTTTCAGAGCACAGAGTGTATGTTCCCTATCACCTCTGAACCTGCATTTACTGCTTTTTTGATATTTTGCCACTTTCATAAGGATAGAAGAGTAAGAGGCTTTCCAATTTTGCATGCAAAGATAAACTCAAGTAATTAGAAAACTTTTTTTCTCTCTCTCCAGATAGAGGCAGAACTTTCTGAGAGAGGATGTGTATTTGTACTGCTTATTGACCTTGGAGAGTGATGTATTTTACCTTCTGCTGTTCATAGGGAAATACAGTGAGAGCATTTTTGCATGTCTCTGCACAGTAGTGCACTTCTGAGAAGTGTCAAGATGCAACATATTTGAGCATCTTGCTATCTTTGTTCTTACACTATTGGGGTACACGAGGCTCAAATATGCTCATGCAAATTTAAAAGGCAATCTCAAACCAGTATCTTGAAAACAATTCTACTTCCAACTAAATCCTAAGGAAGCAGAACTAGGATACAAAGTGGCATGAGACACACTCACACACATGCTAGCATAATCTTTTAACTGATAATATCATTCTGCAAATAATTTCTATAATTTAAAAGCTAGAAGATAATTTGAAAATGAAACATGACAATAAAAGAGAAAATCCAGGTGAAAAATGTCCTCATTCAAACTACATTATTATTTTAGGAGAAAAGCTGAGAGATTCAAACTGTACGATCTGGAAGTTAAATATAAATTGGTAGACTGACAACTCTTAACCACACTTGAGGTGGATTTTTGATAAAATCTTATATAACTGATATGAACCCTAATCAATCTGCTATTGAAAAAAAAAACCAAACAAACAAAACCTCAAAATAATGACTTAATCATACATAAAGCACAAGAACATATTTACTTAAATAGTGGGTAGGAAGCAAGAGCATTGTTGCAAAGTAACTTAACTTTTAAAAGATACTGATGTTACCTTTTATGACCAAAATAAAGCCAGAAATGCCAGTTTCCCCTCATTCATCCCAAAACTGTCCCCATCTTACCACTTCTTCAGATTTTTTCCTATTGATTTTCTCCATCAATTCCCGATTTCCCCCCTAATTTTGCAATCCATTGAAGCAGTTCTTGGCAATACCACACAGCCCCATATGTCAGCATTGGTAGAGAGGACACATCCACCAGCTGCTACAGCCTTGCACCTGACAAAGACTTCACCTGCAAGGGCTCTGCTGCTTTCATCCTGCCTCCCACTCTCGGTTCTTTTTCTCCGTCTAGCAGGGCGCTTCTCCTCCAGCTGGGAAGGCCAGCAAAGCACTTCTTTTACAGACCTGCTGCAGCTGCCACTGTGCTCTCTGGACCAGCCAGAAGAGGCTGCCCTGACAGCAGAGTGGAAAGAATGCTTCATCATAGTGAAAACAAAACTCTTCAGTCTGGCATCCTGGGAGCACTGGGCAGCCAGTGGTGGCAGGCGATGAAGCCGGTGCCAATGGAAGGGCTCCAGGCCGTTCGCTTGCACGGCTCTGCAGGGCACAGTGATTGCACACCCACAGAAATCCTCCTCAGAGTAGCAGCAGAACAACACTGTTCACATTTCCACACTACCCTGGTGACATAGGAACTATGCAAAATGCAGGGTTGTGAGGTTTTTACACACACACACACACACACGTATGTATATGTGTATACTTGCATGAGTGTGTATGCAGTATGTAGAAAATTTATTTTAGAAATAACAAAGCACAAGCAATTACTGCATATCTGCAGAAGGTAAGACCAACAAGAGAGAGACACAAAGTTTTGGCTACTTCCAATTAAAACTAGAAACATGAGGTTGCCCAATTATGCTCCCATCAGCATTCTCCTTTTCCCTCAACACACAATATTATATTCAGGAGCCCGCTGATTATGTACCCTGTATTCCACATTATATAAGACCAGAAGAATGTGAAAAACCCCATTACCAACAATCAATTCATTGTCTGAGTTCATGCACAGATTCCTCAGCATTTCCTACCGTTCTAATTGCTGTAGGGATTCCAGATTCATCTACCGGGCCAATCCCTGCATAATGTGGAGCTTTAATGACTGTGATTTTTTTTTCTTCTTCTGAGGATCTACAGATTGGGATTGTACTGGTGGTGCTGCTGCTGCCAACAGTCTGAACATGCTGTGAGTATGTCTCTGTGGACTCTGTAAAGATAACATGAAAGAATACTGTGTAATGGTGCAATAATCACACTTGGCAGTTGTAACTTGCATCCCCACTTCAGTGTGTGCTGTAGGAAGACTGACAACAACCTTAACCACACACATATCTAACACGTTAAAAAATCATCTTAGCTGGGGCTTTGCCATACTTAGTGGTACATTAACAGAATTATAGACTTATTTAAGGACAAGCCAGGCTTATTCAACTTGGATCTTCTTAGAGGTACTTTTTCACAGCATCTTTCACACACACACACACACACACACACACACACAAAACTACCTACAAAACAAAAGCCAACAGAAAAAAATCCCAAACACAAATCCAGCAAAATCTGTTGAGAAATATTGTGAGCAGCCTTTTTCCTATAAATCAAAGTCTTGCATCTTTCCTCTCCAGACATTGGAACTAGTTATATAATGTCAAAACTTCCCCCAGCCTAGCAAACTATAGAAAATTGCTGTTCTGTAAGCACAGCAACTGATTCCAAATGGCCCCCTACAAACACTGAAGGGGTATGTGTTAAGAAACATTATGTTTTGATGCATGGATAGCTAGATTTATTTTTTTAATTATGACATACTGTTTTCATCCCTTAAAATTATGTTAGTGTTTTAAGTGCCTCTACATATAATCTGTAAAGATAGACCTAAGTAACTTTACATCCAGTGATCCACCTTTAGTACTTAAGGTCAACTGTGCTGGTCTGTGGTGACTTGCAACATTTCTACCTCTCTCTGCTAAATCTTGCTTTATAATTAATGAAATTAATATGGTGCTATTACCATTTCCCTCCCAAATTCAGTCACTCAGTTAACAAAAACCACCTTATTGCTGGGATGTGTCATGTGAAAGTTTGTACTGCTGCAGATGATGGACTTTGCTGTATGCAGGACAAGCCAGCCCTGCTCCTTCAGGCAGTGTGTTTGAGCTATTGAGCAGGCTGCTAGGACAGAGCATCTGTTTTTGCAACAGCAGGTACAGTGCTTGTGAGACATTTCACTGCAGGATAAATAGATGTAGAGAGGAAAAATTAATATTCTAATGCTACTGGCAAAGACTCTAATTGCCTTCTGTGTGACATTAATGTCTGCTGATTCTTCTGAAGCAAAATATTTAAATTGTAATACAAATCAGCAAAAGAGCTCTAGTGAGTGATAGCTCTCATTTTTATTTGAATATTTTTGCTCACTCTTACTGCAGAGAGATGGATTAGGCATGGCTGTTTACTCAAGTTTGAAATGCTGTAAATAATCCTGTGCTACACATGTATGGTGAGGGGCAAGTCTGAATCACAGATGTCTGAATGTTTGGGCCTTTTTCCCAAAAAGCATGGTGTTAAATTTAGAAAATGCTTTGGATTTGATCCTTCATTCTTCATAGGTCTCAAACTGAGGCCATCAGTGGAATTTTTACATGAGCAAGGAGAATTAAATTGAGCTGTTACTGTGGAACACAGAATTTCAGCATCACACAGGTCATGGTAAAATGTTATATCCAAAAAGAACTGATAGGCCTTTAGATCAGCAAAATGGAAGCAAACAATCTAGAATTCTGGGGTGTGAAGAAACCCATGTACATAGCTTTTCTACTTATCACTATGGTAGAGATACCAGCATTTGTCTAAGCTATGAGTCTCAGAGAGGGAACTGTCACCTTATTTCACAATATGCACAGCAAAAAAAAGTAAACTCCAGGACTATATTCAAATTATTTTGCATGCATAGCTTTATCTGAATAGCCAAAACACTGATAGCAAAAGCAGTAAGCAAATTATTATTCTGGCAAAACTGAATTATACTGACAAAGAACTTTTCTAAGGCTAACAATGTATTTAAAAAATAAAAAAACAATGCCCTACAAAAATTACATAGATTAACATGTCTTTAGGTGTTTAAAAGCCCAGAGCCCCACCCTTTGTTAGCAGTACTGAAAATTATGGAAGCTGTGGGGAGAACCAATGTACAAAGTTGGCCCTTGTTTTCTAAAAGAAGGCAAAATGTGAAGGGGCTGCCCAGGCTGAGCTATTTTATACATGCTCTTTCCTTGGTAAAAGTAGTAGAAAGGTGGCAAGAGGTCACTCTTAAATAAATTAAATAAAACATTAAATAAAACTCAATAGCAACTCCAGTTTGGGACCACTACCATATCTAACAACAAATACTATTATTTTCTTTGCATTTACTTCCCAAGGTAGATGAACAGACAATACCTTCATTATGGGTGTTAAGCACTCTGCAATTGTTGGCAGTCTTGGCCACATGAACTGGAATATGCTGTGTAATGTGTAAGGAAAGGTTCTGGGAGAGGCTTACCCATCATCCTGCCATGCTGCATGATAACAATGTTGGAATTGAGAGAAGCTGGTGGAGGGTAAGCTGAAGAAGGGGAAAAAGGCCTTTGGAAGTGACTCACTGGGCTGGCAGCAGTGCCAGAGTTCCCATTCACTGTGATCTGAGCCTGAGAGAAACAAAACAATATCCCATTAAACTCCACACAAAGCCCTCTGACTGTATCCCAAACAAACATGATGCAAGACTGTCACCCACACACCAGTTAGCAGTTGTCAGGTACCTTGCCACGGTGGCATCTGCATTCACTGAAACACAAAACTCATCACAAGGGGAGCAGAATGTGCTCCTAACACACCTTGTACCTCCCCTCTCCTTCTATGTGCTGTCTGAGAAGCATTCTGAAATCATGGGAGATAAAGACCATGGTCAAGGCAACAAAGATGGCACAAACAAGGTCTGCAGAGGTCTGACAGCAACATAAAATGAATATGGTGGTAAAAGTTCCATAAAATGAATATTGGTGGTAAAAGTTCCTCTTGCCATGTGACAAAAGCTGCTTATTGCAGATCACTCACTCCAAAAGACATATTCTCAAAATGCAGAGCTCAAACCCTACTGATATTAATGAATTTCTGTACAAACTGAAGGGAAAAGTCTCATTAAGACTGGCTAAGCAGAGTGAGGCAAAGCTTCTTGAAAAAAATAGAAGCCAGGTGTAGTGACTATGGGATGCTGATATGTAATCTATCACAATAAAAATAAACAGCACCAATTAAAAAAACTCCAAAAACAAAAAGCAAGCAAACAAACAAAATCCACACAACCACAAAACAATAGAACAAAATCAGATAAATAGAATGGGAAAGTCAAGTAAGCTGGCACTATGGCAGCATCACAAGCTATTCAGGCTTCAGTCAGAAGAGGTACTTCTGAGGCAGTCTGCTTCCCTGCCCCCTGCTTGAGAATCCCCACAAAACAGATGAAAACAGAGGTGTTGAGAAAGAACTGAATGAAATAGCACTGAATATTTCAGAAAAAAAATGGATGGAAACTCTCTGTGACATCTAATGCAGAGCTCTTTCAGAAGAGAAGTGTTACAAACTCTGCTTTATTTTATCTAACAAAAGAGAAATAAAATATGCTGTAAAACATGAGACTTTCTGAAGCAGCAAAGCATAAGTAAAAAACTTATTAAAAAGCATGGTATGTTTACATTTAAAAGGGAAATGATTCATGATCTTTAGTATACATTTATGTTTTGGAGATTACTGATTTGATTTTAAACCTTTAATGCCTTGGCATCCAATGGCTGAGAGAGCAAAATAAATTCTGGCTCCTATGCAGGCAAGGCAGGGTGCAATTATGTCCTGAATCTTATACCCCCTTACTCATTTACTGTGACTTTTGCTTGTCTAAAGAGAGGAGCACAGCTAGTGTGAATTCTTCCTAGATTTGCTTATTTGCCATCTTACTGGGAAGGCAGTCATCATCTCTTTGATGATATTAATTTCCCCAGGCTTCTTCATTTATTTTTTCCTCCAGTACACTTCACCTGTTCTCCACTGCTAGCAGAGCCACCTACTTCTGGTACTAGTGAATCAAACTCTTGTGAAGATTCTTCCAAGGTACCAGGTTTAACCCTCATTTAATTTGCCTGTGTTTCAGCAGGAGCACCTCTCTGGGATTCTGAAACACAGCTGAGGAAAGCATCTATTTAAACTGGAGCTGCTTCCTAACTTCTTTGCTGAAGCAGGCAGCTAAGGGAAAGAGGTCTCCCCTTTACAGATGTCTGAGCAGTTTTGTGCAATGCTTCACAGCACACCCCTGGCCTCAAAATACTGAGCAAGGCTAAAATAATCAGGATCAATTCTTCAAGCTTGAGACAGTCCCAGCAAAGGCAAATATCTAATGTGTACTTCCATTTCCAAGTTTCCATTAGATTCCAACAATTTAAAACTACATAAACAAATAGAACACATGCATATTACTTTATAAGGGAATTGTTCACAATTGGAATAGAATCAGAAAAAACAGTTTCCAAAATCAGCTGTTCTCTGATTTTAACTCCAATTCTAAGCATAAGCCCAAGTCAGAATTACAATTCTCATACTTCAGGCTTTTAAGACAGCTGCAATCTGTGATTAAAAGTACAGCCCATTCACCAGAGCTTTACCTCTGCCTTTTGGCTGGAAAATTTTACTGTTTTGTTGATTCAACTCTCTTGATAATATTTCTTCTCAGAAGATCTACTGTAACACCCTTTTGCCTAAGATTCATTAAGGACCTCAAGAATAAACAAACATCCCCAAAGGAGACATAACATCTTTGAAAGTGTCCTTCTCTTATGTGGGCACAGTGCCTCTGCATCAGCTCCATGCCTCTCCTGCCTCTCCTGTGCTGAGGGCTCCAGAACTGGCTGCAGGGCTCCAGGGGAGGTCTGAGCAGAGCAGAGCAGAGGGGCAGA